>JANSTX010054688.1:0-10806 GCA_027564355.1 Penthetria funebris | reverse complement strand
AAGCTTGGAAAAATCATCCATGCATAATCAAGTATATATATTATTATGAATTCCACCACATTTAAAATGAATGAAAAATGTTCTGTGCTTTCTCATAAAATACAATGGTTGTCACACACAGAAACGTTTAATTTCTATTCATCTTAAATCTTTGCGAATTCCTGCCAAAGATATGAATCCCATTTATATTTCATGTACAGCAAGATGAGGCACCAGCAGCGAACATGGAACGAAAAAGGAATATTCATCTTTTTGCTAAACTAAGTGTAAAGAAGGGACTTTGAGACTGTTGTAATGAGAAATAAAATTAAAAAGAAATCATAAATCATATAAAAGAAGGAAATGAATTTTTTTTGTTTTTCTTTTATTTTATTTTTATATGTGTTTTTCATGATAATTATATTTACTTTTTTCATTTTCCATCCATTAAAAGGTGAAAGGTTTTAGGTTATTTGAAAAGAATTCGTTGCGTTTGTTTTTCTTTTCACTTTACAAATTGTCTTTTAGTATTTTCAACGTTACATTTAGAATTTAAAATTTTATTATTAACATTGTGATTACTCTATATACGATTACGAGCATTATCTATGACTCGCAGAATTCTTTCTAATTAGAGGCTAATAATTTTTCCATAATATCCTATATAAGAACACGATAATGACTTGTAGTACGAGTATAAAAAAACGGACACGACTTGAATCTTCAAATTATAGAATAATGGTAGGAACAGGTGGTATAATTCTTAAAGGAGACACAATTATAATATTCTTCGATAGCTCTCTATCTATCCAAAAAAAAAACCACCTTTCTTTATTCATATTGCCTTGTTTGCTGCGATTATGAGATCAGAACTCGGATATTGTCATAAATGCATGATTGAACACCTAATGTAAATATTGGTTTTATGAGAACTAATGAAGAATTTTTTTTTTTGCAGAAATTTGAATTTGCTAAACACATAAATATTGTTAAAGTTTAAGATGAGGATGTAAGTTAATGCATTAGCATATAAACAATTTTAAAAAAAAACATGCTAAAAATGCAACTAGGGATAAACATAATTTTTTTAACGGTAATATTAAAATATGAACATTTGACACATAGAAATAATATACACTTATGATCAATGGTGAAGAATTCGATGAAATAGAGAAATAGCAAAATTTATTAGCTTTTTTGACAGTGATCCTGAAACTTATATAATAATTCCTTTATAATCAATTATTCGTAAAAAACAAAATGGTTTCAGTTCTGTTACATCGTTCACAGATCAACAAATCAACCTTTTCTTTCAATTTAGTATTACGGAACGATAACCTTGAATACAGTAAAATATCAATTTGGTGAAGGAAAATGTAGATGCACGTAATACTACCCATTATAGATACATTGCCAAAAATTTCATACGCTCGTAGTTCGTCACAGAATCGTCAACCAGTTTCTTTTTCGTTGCAATCGAATAATATATAGCTATTGATCTAAAATATAGAATTTCCAAATTAAAAAAACAATTAGAGATACGAGAGTAGATTGATAATGAGAGAAAAAATCGGACATTCTTTAAAAGTGCAAAAATTACAGAAATTCAGTTTTTAAAAAATTAATATTAGTGAATTCACAGATTTAATAATTAATTTTTTCTATGGATAGATATGATAGATGACAGAAAAAAACAATAAAACTTTTTAGCTCCGCACCGTCAACTAAAATGATTCATAAACTGTTTATTAAATTTCGTTGTGATCGTACAAGCACAATATCATGACCATCACTAGGTAGTCTAAAAGTGGTGATAAACAATATATATAAAAAAAAATTACATCGATTGATCATTTTTGATGAAATGTGGATTCATCACTGTACACACCAGAAATAAAATAGTAGTCGAAGCAGTTTGTTTAAACTGATGAGCAACAAAAAAAGACAAAGACATTTGCATCAGTAGGCAAGATGAAAAAACGAACGTATTTAGCAAAGGAAATTCCTTGTCCATATCTTTTTCTGCCCACTATATAAGTCTCGTTCCATATGTTTTTACCAAAATTTGTTCCAGAAGTCGGTTCTAATTTGTGAAATTAAATACTCTTCAAATGTTTAAAGACTAAGGTTTATTTTTCGCTTTTTTTTCTCAGTATTTTCTCAAAGATTTCTTTATAAATTATATAATAGCATCATTATTCAATTACCAACAAGGAGTACATTACATAGCCATTATAGAGACATATTAAGATGATGGACAGGAAGGTATATATTTATTTTGTATGTGTAATCACGATTGGATCCTGAACATAAAGAAATAAAATTAGAAATAGAAAAAATTAGCTCAAAATTACATATTGAAGGTATACTCGTATTAGGAAATTTATATCTTTTGTTAAAAGGAAATTCAACACTTTTTCCCTTTGATTACATAGAAATGGAATATTTGTTTGTTAAAAGAAAATCCATCGTTCTATATTTCTCTCCATTGTATCCTTTTAGTATATACTCGCGTAATATATTAAATGGAAAAGAAAAGAGAAAAGGAAATTTAATTAAAAGGGGATACTGTCAAAGGGTTTCCCTTAAAAAGATAAATAAAGTATAATATATTACAAAAATATAGATGTTTTTGGTTTGAATGCTGTTTTTAAGATATCGTGCAGTGCAACAAAGTAGAGGAACTATTATCAAAATTTAGGGGATGAGATCAATTCAATAATTTATTTGTTTTCAATAATGCCATCTAAATAATGTCACAAGTATAGAAGTTAAGCATGCATTTCATTAATATATCTTTTTTGCATTACAGAATATATGTCTGATGTGAATATTGATGCAATTGACTAAAGTTTTCTTATTTGTGATCCATAAAAACAGCTAAATTTGACAAATTTTTAACCTCTATAGCACATATATTATATTATAGTAGTTTTAATAAATAGTTTGGGTATATGTGGTCTTAAGAATAATTATCCACATGAAATCTCCACTAGTAATATTTTATGATCACAATAACATTATGCGATATCAACTTTGTACATATATATACAGTACATTTATGTACACAATCATTTAAGAATATAACGACCTAAATCAGTCCAAATTTGACATAAAGTTAATTTAGGCAAATTAAAATAAATATTCCACAAAACATGAAATTGAAATTTCCAGAATTATATTTACATTTAAATCAATACAACAAAAACAAGTGTTTGGCTTTGCCCTGAGTTTGGAAAACCCTTGTCAACACCTATAAATAAACAATTATGTAGGTTGTAAATTAATGATAACAAAATTTGCTGTACGTGAAAATTTCCAAGCAATATGAATAATATTTTCAAATAAACAGCACGCAATATTTGAAAGACTTTCCTTTTTTTCCTTTTTTTTTTTTTCAGAAAATTTATGAAATGTACGAGGAGGATATATAAAAATAATATGTTATTTACTTTTATTGAAATTTGAAATCCCAATAAAAATTATGAATCTATGTAAATTAACACCTTTGTTGAAAGTGTTAAATAAAATTAAATAAATTAAATAAAAAAAAGGAAAATTTGGCAGCAATTTTTCAATAAATTATGCTACGAAAACTAACATATATTTATGTCGTAAGTAGAATTATAAGTGTTACTCACAAATATACTATATTGATAACAAGATGCCATTGTCGATCTCCAATGAAAACAAGGTAATGCAATCATTACAAATATAAAATAATGGAATTTCTGTACTCATTGATTCAATTAGGACAGGTCAAAAACTGCTAAATTCTATAAAGTATATTGATTAATCTTTATGACATACTAGCAGTTATAATAAGTGAGAGACAAATTGATCTAGAAAACAAAATTTATCTGAGAAATTCGGTATTGGAGAAAAACGGACTACGTATAAAAGTCGAAGTTGGAAATTAGAGTACTATTTAATGACAATACAATGAATATATCCTAAATTCAGTATCAAGAGATAGGTGTACGTAAATTTATGCGATCGAAAAATATGACCAAAAGTAAAAGAGAAGTGGTGTGAAACTGTAGTTCGAAAGGCAATAAATAATGTTACACTGTGTAAAAAAAGATAATAGTCCACAATTTATTCCAATTTGTAGGGAATTGAAGTTTTGATATACCATCAGTTCCGATTCTTGATGTAGTTGCTTAATTTACCATATTTTTATTTAAATCCATTCATTAAATGAGTTTAGACGTTCCTTACTCTTTTAGCATCATATGTAGTAATTAATTAAAAGGAAGTAAAATCTGCAATGGCAATTATTAAAATAGGCAAAAATAAAATAAGAAAAATTTATAATATTAAACTTTAAAGAAAATGTGAAGCAAAATAAACAAAGTGATTTATTTTCGTATTTAAATTTATATATAAAACAGAATATATTGCTGTGTTACATTAGAATAATATGCATTTTTGCTAACAAAACCCATCTACAATAATAATAGTTAAAAGTTACTGCTAACAAATGTGGTATATATTACCAGCTACTTTTTATATAATGTTACATATTATGGGAAGTAAAATAAGAATATAAAGTTTAGCGTCAAAAACCCACCCACATGAAGAGATAAACTTTTGCAATTAAGTTCACTGATTTTTATTATTTAACTAAGGGATGTGGCGGTTACCGTTTTGACGAGACACAACATTAGATTAGGTAATGATTTAAATAGGATTAATCATTGAGTATTGATGTATAAATAATGAATTTCATTTATTTAATTTCAAATAGATTTTTACTTTTTTTATGAAATAAACAACGGATCAGGTCAACGTTCTATTTAGCTTAACTGTAAAGGTATAAGTTTCTAAATTCATATTTTTTACTCCATAATCCTCTATTTTGAATAATTTATGGTAATACATATTTGTTCTATAAGTATAATATATATTACTTTATACGCTATTAATAGAAATAAGACGAAGTTTAATTATGTAGCCAAATTAATCATAAAAAGTTTCCATTATTGAAACAGAAAAGATATTTAGAATTTTATATATCTATGTTTATAGTTTCTATTAATTCAACTTTAGTATGAGAATCATTAATATTAGAAGTAACGTCATAAATAATGAATTAAAAAATAAAATAGTATATGCTGAGATACAGGATAATACGTATGCTAATCTTCTAGGTGAGCAAATGGGTATAAACGCACTTTAGATTTATCTGTAATGAAAGTGATTTCAAACAAGTGCATCAAATTTATACAGAAGCCTTGAATCAGTCTCGTGAAAATCTATGCTGTTTATTTTATTGTAATGTTTTTATATTATTCATGATTTTATAAATATTAATTGCACTCAATTTTCCCAGTTGTCAAGAATCAGTACTTACGGTATCACCAATACTTAATAAAAATGTTTATATACATATTTTACGATATTCAGCATAAGATTTAATAATTTAAATTTTTTAAATAAAATTATTTTCTGAAAAAAGTTTTCATATTCCAAAATTCTTACACCCACTTAAATTTTTCATTAGAAGATAAATTTATTGTAGTAACTTTTGAGTATATAGGAATAAGTAGATACTAAGTAAATATACGTACATAAAATCAATATAATAGAGCTAAATTCAATTTTATTTTATTTTCTGGATATATACAATATATATACATATATATATATATATATATAATTTTACTGAGTGGATACGCATCTACATCAAGAGTATTACAGAAGAATTATTCCTGCTATATGCCCACAAAAAAAAAACACCTTACGTATGTATATGTACATTTTTAGTATTATCTTAAAGGAAAAACAGAAAAAAACGAAAATATCCTAATATTAAATAACTTTCCAAACCATTGATTTTCTTTGTAGCCAAAGTAAAACTCTTTTATCGCTGTGCTCATCTTCATAAAAAGGAAATATGTTTACATTTATTTTCCATTCTATCACCTCCTTCAAATCATTTCATACATTTTAATAGTCGTAAGCAGATATATTGCTGATGTAGGTCAGGTCAATGAGAATTAAGGAATAATCATAAGTAAGTTCTCGTATATACAGGGGGGATAGTGGTAAATATACCGACATAATGTATACTAAAGGGAAAATGTATTATATCAATTTTTGTGGATAATAATTTGTGTAAGAAAGTTCCACTATTTAAAATCAAATAAAAAAAATACACCAAATATTTGGAAAACATTTCTACGAGTGGAATTCGAATAAAAAATAAACTAAAATTATTTTTAATCATCATATGTTTTTGCAATGTTATTTTTAGTTTTCTATATACACTTCAAGAACCTCTCAACTAGACTAATCTTTCACAATGAAACACATCAAGAATAAAAAGACGAATATATGACAGATGTTGACAAACCTAGCATCTTATCCTTATATATATTTATATATGTATTAATTTTTTTCTCAATCATATTCTCGAGTCACAACCTGAAGTGAATAGTGAGTTGAAAACTTCAGATATAGGATATTGAAAAGGATAGTAATATTAATAATAAGTATTATATTATTTGTAAATTTAAAACACATGTTCTGCTTTAGAATAATTGTATTGGTTTATGTACTCCTGATAACATGTGTTATAAATTCATCACATTTGTTTCATATATGTTTTAGGGACACTAAACAGGCATCGAAGCACAATTTTCACATTTGTATCTGGAATCCATAAATTGATGAACATAGTAAGTTATTAGTTTCAATTTATTTGTCTTGATTATTTCATTTAGATACATCCAATCAGAACCCATACGTGAAAATGTCAAAGTCAATTAAAAATAATATATACGAGCTTGTGTTGTAAACTTTTAATAAAATTCCAGAAATATAGAAATAGAAAAATATCTGGAATGCCCTTCTCAATTGCCTTTCCCAAAGTGATTATAATTGCAAAAAATTAATGAAATGATTTATGCATGAAAATACGTTAGTTCATTTGTAATTAATATTTACATGAAATTGCTACAAAAGTGTTTAAATACTGTTTTTTTTTTTTGCTGTTGGTTTCGAAGCAATAATTGTGTAATTTTGCTGTTGGTTTTCAAGCAATAATTGTGTAATTTGCGATGTTCTTCGATTATTTAGATAATTAAGGTAGTTGATTTTATAGTAAATTGAATAATAAGATTATTTAATGCACTTTTATATGATGTGCATTTCATTTATTGTAGTTATTTTGTGATCGGTTTACAAAATAATTTGATAAACAACAATTATTATGTATGTACAAAATATATCAAAAATACTCCTCCTAATTTATATAAAATATAACTACTCATATTTAATAATAATGTGAAATAAATTCAATTACGTTAGAATAAATCTGATACTGTAATACATTAATTAAATTATTTATTTTTCATCAGGGTTAATATGCGATAATTATACTCAAAACATAAAAAAATCTAAGCATAATTTAACATAAATGAATTAATATTTAATATTGGCAGCTATTAAATAAACAACCAATTTAAAATCATTCTATATATGATCTAAATAGCAACCTACTATAATAGCTAATCAAAGGTTAGACAGGTCTCCACAAAATGCAAATAGTAGATATTATATTATGGTATTTTCTGTTAGTAGCACAATTTTATTGCTTGTTTACATATCCTAAATTAATTTGATTATAACCATTTCATATATAATTAAATTTACATCAATTTATTTGTAATAAATTAACCAATTTTTTGAATTCCAAATTTTATTTATTCAAATATTTATCGATACTATAATTTATTGAACATTTTGTAAAATGTAAATAACAATAATTTCGCAATAAAATCATTTATTCAAAATTTAATATTATTTACTATGCATTTCGTATATTTATAATATAATAACCCCCTCCTCACTTAACCTTAATAATTTATTGATATTATTTATATATATACCGATTCAATCAATTTGATTTAATTATTATTTTTTTTTTTTGATTTTATCACACATTATATTATATAATCAAATTTTAATACCTGATACAATAGCAAAAAATTTCAATTATAAAATTTGAGAATAATTTCAGTAACATTAACCAATCTGACGGTTACATTGATTTTAGAATTTCTTAAGTTTGAAAAGTGTAAAAATACTTTCTACTATAAAATAATCTTCCAAATATTATAAAATCTTAACCTATAGTTGAGTTTCATTAAATATTATGAATATGTACCTCGTTATCGACGAATTAACCTTTATTAGCTTTGCATCAGTAATATTAGAACAATTTTCAGGAATATGACTCTGATAACGTGAGTTGAGTCAAAACTGTCAAGATCTTAATGTCGATTGGACAGACCCCAACCATATGTTGTTCATTATTCAAAATGGTCATAGGTCATAATGTTCTCAAATGAACAGGAACAATGTAGTATCTCTCTTCCCCTACATAATCGTATATAATTACATTGATTCATTACGTATAGGATTACAGAATACTAAAAGGAATATTAATAATTTCATAAGACAAACTTCACACATTGATGATTGATGACGAATAGAGTGTATCTTCAGGATTATCACCTATATCTCGATCAAAACATATGTCAGTAATTGATAATAAAAATATAGTATCAATGTCATCTTTATCGATTGGTTAGAAAAACATCTCAACAACGTACTATAAATAGCTGGCGATTTATGCTCCACTCTACTGAAACATTCGAATGAAGATGATGGGTTTTACAATTTACATACTAGTAAAAGAAAACAAGATCATAATGTCTACAGAATTATATTGTAAATGATTTTTTTTTTTGAGTAATACATTTAAATAAACGAGTATCAGATAAGGAGTCAATTGAAGACATACTGCGAAATAGATTTTACTAGAAAATAAAAAGTTAATTTAATTTTAATATAATATTCAAGTAGTAAATATATACGTCAATGATTTTTCTGAAAATGTTTTATAAATACTAATTCAATGAAGTCAAACTCTTTGTAATATATACGAGGAAGAAACGATAAAGTTATGTTGAGTTCTATTACATAGAATTTTTATCTTTAAGATTATAAATAGCTTGACTGTAGCACAAATGTATCTATAGTAGAACCACAAATTGGTTTTTTAAAACTCTCATAAAATAAATAAATTTACCTATTTTACCTATACAAAATGTTCATCTGGTCTTGATGTTGTAAAACTTATGAATATCTTATGTTATATCTGTTTATATGCCAACAACATTGTTCTTTGGAATGGAGTAATAACAGTAATATTGTATAAATCTATGCCAATAGATACATACAAGTAAAGGGTTAATATTCCTTAAATTGATAAATAAAGTAAATCCATGCAGTGAAAAATTTCTGAAATCAAAGCTTCGAAACGGTTATAATTGTTATTAGAGCATTCGTCCGTTCTACTTCATACTCAAACATGTTCTTTTGAGAATGATACCAACTGTTATACTACTATTTATCTATCATATATTTGTTCAACATATTTAAAAAAAAAATCTGATAAAAAAAAATTAAATTTTAATTATCATTGCACCACTTGCATGGGACATAAAGAATTGGAAGGTTGTATATCATTAAACAGTCAGTAATCACCAGTAATCATGTATGTATATTGTCAATTGGTATTATAAACTGAATTCATTATAGATCCGTTGAAATTGATTAAAGAGCACGAGAAGTGTATGGTTTTTCCTTCTTGAGATCAATATTTTGTTTATTAGTGATTTTTAACTATCAAATGCAATTAATTTTCCATGTTTATCTTCAACCAGTGTCAACATTGCTCCAGAAGATGACCAATTGGCAATCAGATTCAATAGTATTTTTTAATGTAAAAAAAAAATAATTTTCACCCTACAAGAGATCATATATTTGTTTATGTTTAACTTTCTTGTAGTTAGATATAAACTTAACACGACATCACACCGATAAACTATTCACACTCATATGTAAGTTATTACGTCAACCTTATCAAAATCTTTTCGAAATCTATTCTGTTATAATATAAAGCCCATAAATATTTACGTAAGAAACGATAAATTATACATTTTTCTAAATTGAACTGAATGCGGTCTTCAAACTATTGCCACAATTTGATCATAGATCAAAAATCAAAAAGTTCTCGCTATAATCATTTGAAATTAATTTTATTGACATTTTATAAATTTTATAGGCATCAAATTTAATTAGGTTAAAATACACTTTTCCGACACAACCGATGATAATAATTAAGTGCACATTCAGAGT
Organism: Penthetria funebris; assembly: GCA_027564355.1. NCBI lineage: Eukaryota > Metazoa > Arthropoda > Insecta > Diptera > Pleciidae > Penthetria > Penthetria funebris. The sequence goes on along the minus strand of JANSTX010054688.1, from coordinate 615 downwards.
ACCGTATTCAAAACTTTATGATTCGTGTGATTCGTATGTCATTATGTATGAGCTATCTTCTATAAATTATAGATATTATCAATGTAATTATTTTGATCGGTCGCACATTTTGCCAATTATGTTGATGTATTATCAATTAAATTTTACTAATATGAAATGTACTTTGCAAATCGGTGATTGAGACAAATATGACATAATACCCTCAAATTTTTAAATGCTAATATTAATATATAATATAAGATTAAATACTATAACTATGAGGGCTATTGAGCGATTTATAAAAATTATTGTATCCTTCTAATTCTGTTCCAAAGATGTTTGTTTTTGGAATTACCAATTGCTTGGTATGAAGCTAAAGTCAATTATATTAACAAAATAGTCGCCCAGTCACCATTTACATACTGCTGGATATTTGTCAAAAGTATGTTTCAATTGTGAAAGTATGTATTAAACATGACACCATTCGAAAATTTATGTAGACTGATATGATACATAATACAAGCATATATAATTACAATTTATGTATAATGTATATATATATATATATATATATATAAACTTAACTAAAATTTATGCTACCAAAATAATTTATAACACTTAAAGAACAAAATTTTC
>JANSTX010054687.1:0-10807 GCA_027564355.1 Penthetria funebris | reverse complement strand
TTTCCATTTTCGTTTTGTCCGTGATCGTGCTGAGTCGTCGTTGTATAAATCCGATCCGTTATCCGAGGCTAAATTCCGAGTACTTTGAGCGGTATTAATTTATAGTCTAGAGGCAGCTTGCTAGGCCAACCTTCGAGTTTGCGACATTTGCGCGCTACAGTTAAAATAATTGCAAAAGTAGGTTAATATACTCTCTTCCAATATAACAGATGATAATTATAACACATCACCCAATAAGTTCGTAGGATGACTAATAAAATAACAACTTTTCGGTAAAATCCAACATTAACCATCAACATAGTTTCCGTCACAAGAGTGATTCATTAATTCCAACGCATATCTAACATTTCGATGCCTTTTTTGTAGAATTGTTTATTTTTGGTCTCAAAACACATTTCAGCTTCGGCAATCACTTCTTCATTGGAGCCAAATCTCATTCCTAAAGCATTTTTTTAGGTCTGGAAACAGATAGTAGTCGCTGGGAACCAGCTCCTGAGAATACGGTGGATGAAGAAGCAATTCAAAGTGCAATTCGTGCAATTTTGTCATGCATGCGATCGAATCGTGGCACGGTGCATTGTCTTGTTGAAGAATACTTTTTTCTTCTTTATTTAGGGTTGTTTTTTCATAATTTCTTCCTTCAAATGCATCAATAACGCCATACAAAATTCGTTATTGTTGGTTCTTTCTTTCTCAAGGTAATCGACGAATAAAATACTGTGCGCATTCCAAAATACGGTGGCCAAAACCTTATCAGCTGACATTTGCGTTCTTTATCGCTTTGGACAGCTTTCATTCTTTGCTCTCCACTCAGCTGCCTACTGATTTTACACTGGAGTGTAGTGATGGATCCACTGTCACATATCGCATGAAATTTTTTATTTTATTGTGCTGAAACAACTCTAAACAGCCCTCTGACAATGAACATACGCGGTACTCATTTTGAACAGAGTTCATGCAAAATGTTGAATATACTACCTACTCATATCTTTAAGCCGTCAGCTATCTCACGCGACTTCAATTTAAAATCGACCATTTTTTGGACTTTTTTATGTTTCTGGAACAACTGTGAATTTGGGTGACTAGAACATTCAGCTCATCGGTATTTGTACGGCCACGTTTAAAATTAGCCATTTGTCTCGATGGAGCCGAGTCTGAATAACACTTGTCAAGCCATTGCTTTGCTTTAACGGTATTTTTTCTCATTTTAAAGTAAATGCTTGATCAACACACGAAATTCAGATTTTTCCTTTGTTTTGAAAATTATAAATGTAGCGTCACTAAAATCATTGTAACTTGTGATATAAATGTGAGATTATCATACATTTTTGACACGTATCGTTTGAAGCTTGGTACTTCGTAAAAATCATATGAAATTGTCACCATTTATATGTCATCCTACGAACTTATTGAGAAAACGTAAAAAGTGTACTCCAAATGTAAAGATGGTGACACATAGTTGCTCTAAAATACGTGTAAATAAATCTATGATGTAACATAAATTCAACAGAAAGTGAACAAAGTTAGAAAATTAGAAAGTTTATTCCCATCATATTAGCATTTTTTTAAATTTGATCGCAATATAGCAAAGATTTGTGAAATTATCTGTCTTTACTAGTTCCCAGTAACTAATTTTGTTCTTCAATCTTGTATGATATACAAGTACGACTATCATCTATACATTTCTTAATATACAAATAAAAAAAGTCCCATTGTAGAAATTTAACAATAAATTTCCAACATTATTTTGAATAAAATTATTTATTTATAGAATAAGATATTCTACATACTTGTATTCAAATTTATGAAAGGTAAGATGATAAATTACTGATATTTATTTCAAAATCTGTATGTAAGATACTTTTTTTTATAGGAAATCATCCTAAAATCCATACATTTCGTGAAAGAATATTTATATTCTTCTATTATTTACTTATGTACACTTACGAAAAGTATTTCTTTTTCTATAGGAAATTGAGTTTGTTGCATGATTCTGTACTTTATAATATTAATGTAGTTATTACCTGTCATTTTAGTTATACAAAATATATAACACAACATACGAGTCTAATATAATCTATTACACACATTAATAATATGTAATGTGTAATAAATGGAAAAATGTTCGTCATGTGAAAGTTGTCATCAATTTGAAATTGAAATTCCAATTTTTAATGCCGCGCTCGATAAGGAATTACACATTTTGGATTGATGAAGATTCATCATAAGAAAATTTTTGGAATATCCTAAGAAATGTAAACAAGTGTTTGGGTATGTTTGTTCATCATTCAAAAGGTACATCTTACATTTTGTAGACTCAAGTTCTAGCACATTTACAGACTCCAGTTATTCATTCTCAAAAATACTTTTAAATTGTACCTTGGCATACGATTTCATTTATTATAATTATTTATTATAAATTGCAACTCAGTTATGAATGCTTTCATATTTGCAAATAATTTTGCCAGCCATTCTTATTTCAGAACTGATAACAATTTGAAATTATAATTTGAAATTGTAATTATTGAAAGAAAAATAATACTAAATATATATTATACTGTATCAAATATTTTGGACAATTTATTATATAATCATCGGGCAACAAACCCTACCGGTCATTATTTTTATAATATAATATTATATTGTGTAATATTGTTACAATACTAACTGAACGCCATCTAAACATCAATAGTATGCTATAGTTTATAAGTAACGCCAACAAGTATGCAGCATCGAAAATAATAAATAACAATTCAAGAATTCAAACCAAAGTAAAAAACCCTACAAATGATCGAGAATATAGTATAGAAATTTGTGGAAATGTAGTATAACGAGCTATTAAGAAAATACAAGAATATTCTCAATATAGATTACTCCACTATATAAATGGCAGCTTTGTATATACGAGAAAATAAGTTTTAAAGAAGTTTGTAAAGTAAAATAATAATTTATTGTATTTTATTTGTGATATCTTTGTGTTAGATAAATTAAGTTTGTATTAATTTGCAAATGATTTTTTTTATTAAACTAATCTTTTCGTTAACCGCTTAGCGGTCAGGCGGAAAGCTAAGTAATACTCATTAATGAAATATAACATCTACCTTAGCAGTTTTTATAACAATATAATACAAATACAAATTACAATATAATAGAAAATAGTTCTTATTGATTAACCGAAAAAAGATTAAATGTTACTGCGTATTGCGCTGTTATTTTGATAGTTATGTCAAAATTAAAATTGTTAGTAATATTATTAGAATATTTACAAATATTGTTTATCGGACCATTAGCACCATAGTTAGTTCATGATATTCAATATTGAAAAAATCATGTCGTCTCAACCTTCTTGTGGAACATTAAATTGAATAATTGAGAGCAGTTCAGTATTCCAATGTGTCAATATCAATTAGTTTACATCTGTTCATGTATGGAGGAAAATTAAAACGGTCACTCCAACCAAGTTTATGCAATGCGTAACAAATAATAGTAAAATATACCGTTTTTTATGACGAGTGGATTATTCATCTCGATACAAGTTCGTTTTATAAAACTCAACATTGCATATGACTTAGAAGCGATGTGATCAACATGCGTAATCAATATTATATTGTTATCAAACACCTCTCCTAAATCAGAAACACACAAGGGAATCATCTATATAATAATTGAAAACTATGGGGTTTAGTTTCCTATGGAATGTAGCTGTAACAAATTTTGATATGTTTAATGAAAAATGATTTAAACACCTCTCCTAAATCACGGGCACACAAGGGTATCATCTATATAATATTTGGAAACTATGGGGTTTAGTTTCCTATGAAATGTAGCTGTAACTGTAAATATCCCCATTTAGACTAATAAAAATACATCGACATTGTCATTAATAAATAAGGTAAGTGTTTACGTTAAAATAGCCGATAAGTTTATATAGTTTAAATATTAATTGAAAATAAAATTAAATACAAAAGGCATAGTTCGGTCCACCATCAGCGATCATCAAAGTTATATTAGCCATCAAAACAGTTGTGAACAACAAATTATTAAAGAAGATCGAGTAAAATTATTAGAATAATATTTGTTAAGTTCTTTATAAAACAATATTTGTTTCCTTTTCCTTTCAAAAAGAAATAAATCCAAGATAAGTGTAAAAAGTCCAACACATTTGAAAACAACTTCTTGTGAAAGTTTCAATTGCCTAATATTCGTTAGTGAATTATTATAGATAAAATATGTCGTAATCAATGTCCACATCGTCATCTTCAATGTATAGACGCTTAAAAAAATCCATGATAAGATCGCATATACCCCCTGTATCGGATGCAATATTTTTATCATGATACATTACCAAATTATGGGATCATCGTCTCTTTTTTTTAGATTTGCAAAATCAAAGAAAGTCTTGAGATCCTCGATTATGTAAAATTGTATTATTTACAGATAATCGCAATACGACGATCGATGGAAATTCACGAAATTTTTTCTAAAAAATCCTTAAAATTGAGCATAATTATTTGTAGTGTATAGTCGGAAGGGTCGTTTTTAGATTGTGGTACATCATTATTTAAACAACTTATAAGGTTAAAATAAATGAAGATCTAATACCGGTGATTCAGAAGGCGTGTTATTGGAGAGACCATGTTGAAAAAAGTAATACAATCGTACGGTCTATAGGAAGACCTCCGATGAAATGAAGAAAAATTTTGACACTTCATTTGAACATGTTGCATAGATAATCTGCATTTATTTATTATCACCTGCTATGTCGGAAGTGGACCTACAATTCCAAATGTCAGACAGATGATATTTAAATCTGATGTACGTTAATTGTGAAGAGGTAGTTCTGTGATGAAAGAAGATTTTGTTAATTTTGCACAGCGTCCAAATCAGTTAGCACAATATGACCGTTTGTTTACTGCCCATGGACAAAATGACAACGAGCGACTGCAATTCAAATACATTTAATCAGCGCACATCGGAAATTATATCCGGTACTGAGAGGCAAAAACTTTAATCAGTTCTCTACATTGATTTTATATTTGATATAGACACGGTCTCACCTGTTTGACGAACAAATTAAGTTCCGTTATCAGTTGTCAGCTTATTGACCTACTAACAAATGGCATATACTCGTATGTACAGAAGTGCATTAATACCAAACAATGTTTAACAAATATCAATTTAATATAAATTTATTGATTGGTTGGTTGACTGGCAAAAAAACATACCTTAAAGCATACTTAACTTTACGACCATACCCATAACAGAATACTTAACTTTGATTTGATAACAAAATATGATGATTTTTTCATGATTTTCTTGATATGCAAATAAAGATTCATCTATCATCTACTTATCATATAAAGCATGCATTATTTGCATTATTCCATTTACTCATGAAAACATCTTGGATTTTATCTCATTTAAATCGCGTTCAAATGGCATAAAATTTTATTGACTATGTGCCTTGGATTTCAATCAGAATTAACACCTTTATAGTAATACAAATTTATAGCTCAAAAATGTATGTCACTGTAGATTTTATAAAATTTTATTTAAAAATAAAAAAAAAAAATTAGTGTACATTGTACACTTGTTATGATTAATTGAATTTTTAGTATCTAATAATTGGTGGCTAATGGAGTGGATGAATATCATCAACGTTACTTAATTTATCTTTACCGTCATGCGCTATCCCCAGCAACTCGAACGCAGTATATATCAGTAATGGCGTGAGATTGAGGCTAAAATAATGGTGTTAATATGTTTTGTCTGTCGATGGGTGACCAAACATCGCAACAATTAGACTAGATAGCTGATGATTTATGGAGCACTCTACTGACATGTGTAACTGAATAATTGTAAATATAAATTCAATTCATGTAAAATACAACTATGTTTGTTATCAAATAGACAATTTGCTCCCGACTCTTTTAAAGATTTTAATGGAAATTTTGTTTCAATTCTTTCGGAACGCACATCAATTCTCCACTGCATTTGAATGTTCACATCTTGAATATGACTTAGACCCACGTGAGCCTTATTTACAACTTTTCTGTTAGCCTATCTCTTATGCCTCTCTCTCTCTCTCTCTCTCTCTCTCTCTCTCTGTCTATCTAACTTGCCATCAAACATTAAGATTGTGCGTAATAAATTCGTTTTCACCAATCAGCGTGCTATTGCTTATATCATCCTAGGGATTTACTCATAACAGCATCCATTTAGCCTTGATCGCACGCCGTAAACGTGATTGGATTTCCGGTGACACTGCTACTTGGAGAGAAATATGAGTTGCGTAACCTCGATGTTAGTTGGCCAAATGGTCTGTACATGTAATATTTTAATATTCAATTTATTTGTTTAATGTTTATGTTATGATAATTTGTAGTTGCGTACATAGTGCTAATTGCATAAATCTGCATCTACATATTCGTTAATTATTTATCAAAGATCCATACGCGAGTGACTGACGCTTATTATGATCGAATTTTTAAGGACAATAGACGTAGAGCTAAAGATTAGTTGAGTCACAAATATAAAAAATAGCATTTTTCTAGTATAATTTAATCAATTTTGCATATTTCATTTATGGGCAAATATTGGTTTATTAAGGTGTCATATTCAATAATTTTAATATTTGTAATTTAATTTTAATATGTGCATGTAATTAATGCAACTTTGTACACTCATACTGTATACGATTTTTCTTAAGTTGTAAAACAATTTCTATGGAGAATCGGACTGTGCCTGGCAAATTATTTCAAAACCATCATTTCATCAATTTTATAGTGAAACTCAATTATGTAATGCACTTATTTATAAGCCAGGATATTTATTAATAAAAAGAAATATGAACATGCATATTGAATATTTAAGCAAATATGTTTAATTAAAGTGATGATTTTGGTGTCTAGAAGAAATTAGAGTTAATATATAGATTTTCGAAAATAAATTAACTCACAACAAGCATATCATAATCTGGATAGCCCGATTTTTTTCCTTCAATGTACTTAGCATGAATATCACCAGGTAAATAAGTTATCTTAACTGCTGCATCGTTTTTCATTAATGAAATCCAGTCAATCTGAAATTTAATTGATATTTTTTTTTTTGTTTTAATAACCAAACCTTTTTTTAGAGATTTATTAACCTTCAATGCTCACGAACAAACTAACTCTGTTTACATTTTATTCAGCTTATGGGATTGGAAGGGATAAGGATAGTAAGGATAGGGAGAAATAGAAACACTGCAGGAAGAAGGTTCTAGATTCGAGACATGCGCAAATGAATGTATCCCCAAATCTGACAGAGCGACACAATTGTAGTTCAATAGAACGTGAGTGTAAAAGAAATGCACGATGCCACACCTGATCAAATAAATAAGATAAATCTAATGCAAGAAGATACCAAAATAATAAAACTACTCCAGATTTCGGTTACGTATGTCAAAATATTTCCAGTTGAACTTCTGGATCAAAAATCAAATTGATGGTCAATATTTCAATTATAGGATTTTTTATAATAGTTATGAATTTTATTCCAAGTTCATGGATAGTATTTAAGTAATGGCAATCGAACCCTTTTCAGGAATTAGTTGGACATTGGCTATCATAGGGACGGAAATTTTCTCGAATCAACCTCACCAAAATAATAAAACTACTCCAGATTTCGGTTACGTATGTCAAAATATTTCCAGTTGAACTTCTGGATCAAAAATCAAATTGATGGTCAATATTTCAATTATAGGATTTTTTATAATAGTTATGAATTTTATTCCAAGTTCATGGATAGTATTTAAGTAATGGCAATCGAACCCTTTTCAGGAATTAGTTGGACATTGGCTATCATAGGGACGGAAATTTTCTCGAATTTAAGGAGTTCTGATATAAATTAGAACTAGGCGTAATTGGTGGTATTTTTCCAGAGTCATCCAACCTTAAGTTGTAAGAAAACATGGCAGTCAACAAGTTATACTATTTAATTGAACATGTGACAGGGTTATCAACATCAACTCAAACTGAGAATAAATTAATCTAATTACGTAGTAAATCAAATTAGACTATATTAATAGCAGTAAGAATATTCTGGGTGAGGAGCAAACATAGACGTGAATTGGGTTCCTGTGCCTATAATACCTCAATGTGATGGCCACCGGTAACGTAGTTTGATACTAACATGTAGTCAGACATGGCTAAAATTACAGGAGCGAAAGTGTGCAGTTTGGGGCGCGTTATAGTCAGAGGCACAAACTCGATATTCTTGGATTGAGCGAGATTTGATGGAAGAAAAGCGGAGAAAGTACTAGTATCCTCTGCTGAGACCCTTTTGTTTTCCGGAAATCTGAGTCACATAGATCACAGTATAGAAGTCGTTTTTTTCCTCAGTTTTTTTTTTTTAAAAGTGTAGTCCTGCGATATCAGATCAAATAATCATAGCTAGAATCAAAAGCAGTGTTACATTTGTAACAATTATTCAGTTTTACGGACACATATAAACATTACCTGATAATAAGGAGGCATTTATACTCAACTCTCACCTACCTTGTTGAGACTAACAGATCGTCATATGTAGTGGTAACTCTAATGCAATGGTTGGCTTAAACAATATGGGCTAGGAGTCTGTTATGGATAGCTATAGAGGCGCGGATGTTTTTAGTAACCACTATTTGATTATTGCACAGATGAAATCGAAACTTATGATAGGCATAAGGAGGCAACCTAGAACTGCGATATGTATAAACGTGGCAAAATTTCGTAATGAATAGGTAAGACAATGGTTCACAAGCAATTTGGATAATCAATTCACATGCAACGGCGTTCGACGAGACTGAAACAAAGTCGCAGACGCATTGAGACAAGTTGTTTTGGGTTTCATTAATAATGAAAGGAAGGAATGGATTAGCGATGATACATAGAATCTAATAATGAGAAACAGAAACATCAATTGTGCGATTAACAACAGTAATGCGGTGGACCAACAGAATATTCAGATACAATATTGTGAACTGGACACAGTGAGGAAGATGTACTTGTTTTGTAAACATTACAGTTTGGGCACAACTCGCTACAAATTCAAACAACATGATTGAGATTTACCGACTGGAAAGATTACTAATCAGACGGTGATTCTGAGTATTTGCGACAACTGGCGTGTTATCAAATAGCTATTATCGTGCACATCAGGATTAGTCCAGTCTTGCAATCGGGTATTTGAAAGGAACAGGCAGGTTTCAGGCCTGGTAGGTCTTGCACAGACTATATCAATACAATACGGATTATATTGTTGAGCAGTCTATTGAACGTCATTGTATATGTTATTTGTCGATTTCAAACAGGCATTCGATAGTATTGATCGTGGTATGATGTGGGCAATTCGAGAAAGTTATACCGTCAAATCTGATGAATACAATCCGAAGTCAATAACGTGATTCACAATGTAAAAGTTTTGCATCGAGGAAGGCTAGGTGATATTTTCAAAGTACATTCGAGTGTAAAACAGATAGGTATTCTTTTTAGACTGGGTTATGACCGATGCAAAATCTGAACCGTATGGTATCAGAAAAGGTCTAACCGGTTGACTTGAAGATCTTGACGTCGTTTATGAAATTTTTCTGCCTTCGCAAACTGAGTCGGATATTAGAGTGACATTGGAACCACTTTAGAAATACAACTCACTTAAGTCGGCGTAAATATAAATATTTCAAAGGCAGAACTAATGAAAATTGGTGCGTCGAAAAGTAATATTGAGAATTGTTGGAGGTATTGAAAGCGATATAAGGTGCTGGCAGTGGAAGCGAAGTTGCTGTCCAGATATTGTGAAAAATGGTGGTTGTTCAATAGCAGTAAAATATGAAATAGTCTAAATAATAACTCGTGTGTCATCACGTCTCAAATTAATTGTTTTCCTAATAAATTTTAAGGTATTTGATATAATAAGACATATTAATATATTAATATACATACCAGTTTTGGATTTCTATTCTTGTCCAATTCATATTTATCAACAAGAATAGATTTTAGAGCTTCTATACGTTCAAACCATGGCCAAATCATATAATCTAAAATTGCTGGCGATGAACCACCAAAATATGGTGTATTCCGACGTTTAAGTTCAGTTTCATATAAATCTAAAGTATTTGTTATTTCTGTTAATGAACCAGTTGATTCCTTTAAATCTTTCAGAAGTACACGCATTAAATGTACTATTAAATTTTGAAATCTTTCAATCCATAGTTTTTCTTGTGCTCGTGCCAATGGATTTGTCGGAAAAAGTAATGGCTTTTGCGGATATTTTTCATCTAAGTATTCAGCAATAACCATTGACTCAAATATCGATGGTGTACCATCTTCATTTGGTAATTCTAATGCTGGTACCTTTCCAAATGGACTCACTTTTGGTAACCATTCTGGTTTTTCATTCAAATCAATATTAGTTATATGATGTGGTATTCTTTTTGCATCTAATACTAAGTGTATTCTTTGGGCATATGGACAAAATCTCATAGAATACAATCGTAATTTGCCATCATCTGGAAATATTGGCATAGTAGATCCTAAAATATTGATGTAAAACAATTTTTAATTTGAGTCAAATAATTTAATGAATATATAAAACTAATATAATATTACATCATATGACATCATTTCTATATGTCCATAAGAGATAATATAGTTATTTAGAGTATTCACCTTTTGATAAGTGCTTGACTTCAATCATCATTTTACTTCTATTTAACTTCGTTTAGACTATTGACTAAAAGGACCAACACTCGATGTGATACAAATTGAAAATGATGCTGTAGTTTTGGTAA
>JANSTX010054686.1:0-10809 GCA_027564355.1 Penthetria funebris | reverse complement strand
AGATTGAGAAGTAGGAGGGCCGACCCTGAATAAGGAAAAAGGCAAGGAAGAAGAAGAAGAAGAAGAAGAAGAAATTATACTAAATACTGTAATCTATTCGGCAAAGTAAATAAGCTTAAATTGCATGATGCTAATGGTATATCATCTCATTACTCAAATCTACCTTCATTATTGATTGGACCAGGTCTGCTACTTCCTGGATTGCATTCAATCATATATCTTACGATACGCCTTGATGTATGATCAAATTTGGAATGTATTCCATAGCTCTCAAGAATTTTTTACAACATAACACGAACGCTTGTTTTAAGCTGAAAAATAACGTATAAAAATGTGTTTCCGAATTGAACAATTGTTTGACTATAATTTTTAACGCATTTATGTTATCCGTTCATGATCTGCCAGATCTGAAATCAAAATGTAATTAACCAATAGAAGGTACCAATTTTAAACTGATCCTATCGTGAATTGAAAAAATTTTGTTTATTGTTAGCTGATCATTATATCACATTCGCGACAATAAAGCTGACGTACATCTAACGGTGAGTTCTCAACTTCTTGACTATTACAATTTGGTTTCTAACACAAAATTTTATGTTTATAGTCTTAATACTTCACAACAAGTTGATATATGGTCACGTAATGTGTACAATATATAAAAATATGAGTAACACAGTATAATTGTGAACGTCGACAGTATCATCTGTATTGCACAAAATGATTAGGCTAAATAAATGCAATCAGTATCGTAATTCGTAATGTAAAAAATCATGGCTATTCGGACCCGTATTGAGTTTTAAACGTATATGTCAGCAGTGAGATCAGACAATCAGTTACCTTCCCTGAGAAACAACTAAGAAAATTTTGAAACAAAATATAATTACCTATTCTCTTTTGTCGCAAAAATACTTCCAGAAATTGCAGTCAAAAATGTGAAGACTAAAATCAAAACTAATATGCTGTAACCAATCATTGTAATTTTATTCCACCTATGATTTCGGGATTTATAATCTTTTTTATTTACCATAATATTATGAATCTGTAAGAGAAAAGAAAAATAAGAAATGATTGCATTGAAACTACGGAGTGCCGTCTAAGAGTTATTCAAAGTATTCACTAGTTGAATCTCACTAAACTGTTCAACAATAATTCTAAATGTATATTAATATGAACATGTGCTAGACCTAGACCTAGCACGCTAGAAGCCTGCCTGTTCTTTTTTTATTGCACTATATCTGTTATAACCTTGTTTATCGTATTCAACAAGGTGATACCAAACCAGTTTTCGCACATACTCAACTTATCCTTTTCGGTAATTTAATTATCAACCCCTATTTCCACAAGGTTTAAAATCATCAGACAATCACACTCCATTAATTATGGGATTTGATATAGGATTTGATTTTACCATGTCTTGAAGACGGTGTTCGTTTTACTGAACACCCGTCAACATGAATTTCGGGTCTATTCTGGAGCTCCCGTCAAATCTATAATAAATGAACAAGATATACTAAATTGCTCAACAATTCACAGAAAAATGAAACTTACTTCATATACTTTAAAAATATTGGGAATAATGTTGTTCGTTAAAGGTCTGCCAAGATGATCAAACAATTCATTTTAGGATATAAAAATGCATAGATAATATAAAAGATCTTCACATGATATTCATAAACCTAGTCTCGTTGGCGGGCACACACTAAGTTCTCAAGCTGATCTCAAATTATATATCACTGTAAGACAACATTTGTCTGGTATAATATAGGAACCATTGTCATGCAATGTATTTAAGTATAAGTCAAATTGAACTGGAAAACAATAAAAAAAACTATGAAATTCGATATTGAACGTCAACAGATGACTCACTAGTCACACAAAAATAGAATACATTTATTTTCAACTTATTAGCCATCCAAAGATTTTCCTACAAAACACCATCATATATTAGATGTTCATATGTTTCCAGTTACTGACAAAATTAACTTCGTCTGGTTTAATGACGATGTGTATAGGATTTTTTATTGTAAGTCAAAAAGGATAATTAGAATTGAATATTTCATGTGTAATTTTGATAAATACATGCTCTATATTTTCTACAGTGAATGGGGCAGCAATTTGTTAAACATTCAATAACATTTACGTTAATAAATTTTAAAAATTTTAGGCTTAATTGTCATGTATGGAAATAGAGTCTCATAGATACGAGTACTCACCTATAAAATTCATTCCTGATATATCAACTTTTAATTTTGATTTTATTAAAACACAATAATCGTTCCTAAATTTTAAGTCAATGTAAATGAAATCACTGTAATTTTATCACTGTCTACTGGATAGTTTAAAACATACAATTTTCCATTCAATTTTCCAGGCCACTCACTGATTTTCTATTGTTTTAACTTATATTTTCACAACACAATTAGGAACATCGAAAATTCTTATGAATTTATTAACAATTGTTTTGTGTGACAAATAAATTATCGGTTGATTATACTCGTACTAAGTAAGCATTTGCTTGATACATTAAATTATTTCCTTTTTTTTTTCCTATTGAGGCACATTAGGCACCAGAATGGAATATTTAGTGTGATAATTTTTAGTAATTAAAGGGTTAAATGATAACAGGAAATAAAATATTATCTCTCTTACATGTACAGTTCGTATAAGTACTCTATCCTGTCAACAATTTACATAGACGTAATTTTTATTAAAACATTTATTTTGGTTATGCCTATTTATCATAAAGTTACAATTTATAATCTATGCTTATAGTTTTATCTATAGTTAGATACTATCAATTGATTATATATACATCAATTTTCTCCTTATCACATGGAAATGTGAATCGCAAGAAACCAATCAATAAATTTGTACTTTGATTGTTTATTAATGTATTTGTTTGTCCCCATGATAAACAAAGTTATTGCTATTATCGTACACGACAGGATCAGTTCAGTTTTGCAAAACTGTGTATTCGAAGATAACTGGCAAATTTTAGGCCTGATACGTCTTGTACAGACCATATCAATACGCTAAGGATTATTGTTAAGCAAGCATTCGATAGTATTGATTGTGATATGATGTAGACAATTTCAGAAACTTATGAAATATTGTCTAAACTGATGCATTATTTCACGATCTATATCGTGAATCGTAATGTCGAGTTTTGCATCGTAAATGACTTGGTGATATTTTTATTGTAGATTTGGGTGTAAAACAGGAATGTATACTCTACCATCACTACTGTTATTCCTACTAGTATTGGACTGAGTTATGATCAAAGTAAATTCTGAATCACATGGTATCAAAAGATTTTCATTCTTTATTAAACCTTGCTTTACGGTTGTATTTCATATGCGGTATGTTAACTTTTCTTTTTCCAAAAGCTTCATATGTGACCATGATAATATTGTTTTTAACCTTAAGTTATTTTGACTTTTATATTCGTTCAGAGGATAGTGATCTTATGCCGCATATATGATTAAGAATGATATATGCTTGAATATTGGGAACGATAAACACTAACATATTAATGTTCTGGTGAATATTTACATAAAATATCAATTAGATTCACACATTGATTTTCTAAATCGCCAAAATAAACTGCTACGCACTTCATTTTCCGATTCATTTCATTATCAGTGAAAATGAATATTATGTTTTTCATTTGTACCTTTAATTACAATGAAATTAAATTTTTTATGCTGTCAATATTTTATGGTTCTAATGATTGATTACAGAAGGTTAATTATAGACGGTTAACTAAATATCATTTTTATGTGCTTATTCTATTTTGTTAAATAATTATAATATTAAGTGCTCAACTGTGCAACTACTCGCACTTTCAAATTTCATATTTCTGCCATTCATGTTTGAATATATGATTCAAACATGAATGGCAGACATATGAAATTATCGATTGGCAGTAAACGCTTAATGTTAACGCTATTTCAAATTTCGACATAGGATTAACTCATAATGAAATACTTCATATGGTGTAAAAAGTTTACATTATAATTTAAAACGCTGCAAAAATAGTTTGAATTTTGACGTAGTTGGGCACCTACTTAGAAACTAACATAAATTTCACCAATTAATGTAGCTATGAGCTTGAAACTCATAAGCTAGGATTCGACAGAAATATACAACGACGACCTATATGGCTTACGGGAATGCATGAAAAAAACTTGATATCTGGGTGGAATCCTTATGTTATCTGGATAGTCGACTTACAACGATCATAGCAACGGAATTGGTTTTTATCTAAGCAACTACGCTAAATCTTATGTGATCGCACATGCTATATCCTATGTGGTTTTATGGTAAATGTTATGTGGTAAAATGGTAATAAATTAATAAAACTATTCTAATAAAGCAATTATTTTGCTTCAGGGTAAAATAATCATTTCTAAAGCGAAATAACTGATAAACTTTAATTTTTAAATACGCACGCTAAATCTTGTGTGATCGCATGTTAAAAAATATGTGATGTCACAGTAATAATTATTTGACGAATTTTTAAAATCATTCAAGAATAGTTTAGACTCACTTGCATTTTTTTATTAAGACATTAAAATATAATTATTACAAATGTTCTTTTATAAAAAAAAAGACCAATTCCTTTTTAATTTATCTGTAGAATTTTTTTTTTTAATTAATTATAATTTTTTGAATAAATTCGAAAATGTGAATATTCGGCCAACGTTCTCGATCATCAAGTAAAATGTGAATAAGTTGGACAGGAATGTTCTTCACATTCTCTTGGAATCATATAATGATCATTTGTATGGTTATTCCATATATTGCATGTTTTATTATGATATTCAATTATAGATATTGCTAATTTCTGTTCTGGTGCAACACTTTCGGAATGGCAAAACGACTTGTCCTTATGCTGAATTATTGGAATTTTTTTAATTTTCACATTTTCAATATCTTCATATATACCACTTGCAATACTTTGTTTTGAAAATTTTCGTTGAAATTTACTAAAATATAGAAGGAATTTTTCTTTTTAAATAAATTAATAGAAAATCGTTATAATAAATTAATTATCGTCGAAATTAAAAAGTGCCATAAACAATTCTCTACTTACGTTATTTCTGAAGAATTTTCCATAATATTATTCTTAAATTTTGTCCAATTTTCAACAATCACAACATTCTTACATCCCTTTAACAGCATCGGATATTGTCTTACCAGATAATAACCAATAATTAAACCAATTAGCAGACTTATTAGAAATCCAATTAATGTCAAAATTATTGCTAACTTCTTGGACTCCTCATTTAACCAAATTGCATTATCCGGCATGTCGTTTAACAATACATATGATTGACAATTAAATTGTTTTACAATCAAATCATTCTTATAAATAATACAAAAAATATATGGCATGTTATATGAAATATTATGCAAATATATTTTCGTCGAACTTGTATTGTCACTAATACAATTATCCAAATTAATTGAATTATTTGAAATATAAATTGGTTTGTTAATAATATCTTTTAAATTAATAACATTAAACCAAACCAGAAATATATCCTGTACAATACAATTGAATAATTCAATAACAATTCGAATCTTTCCAATATCTTTAATTTCATTAATTGTAAATAATTGATTGCTAAATTGTAATTCCATTAGATCAAAATTTTGATTGTGTTTATTGTTACAAACCAGCATATTAGAATCTGTGAGTGTGGTACTTATTGAAGAAGTGCTGTCAGTTGTTACATTTGTCGTCGTCATTGTTGGTAAATTACTACAATCCAATGTAACTTGACTTAATATTGAATTGCCCAAATATAAGGGTGCATAACATCGTGCAACATCACCAAATTTATTTGGATACAAAATTATAGCATATTGTAATGGATAACCATCACAATAACAATTCCATGGATTTTGATTTAAAAAAATTGCTAAATTTTCATTTGGTAAAATTTTATCAAATATACCAAATGGTAAACATTTTAGAAAATTTTTCGTCAACATAATTATACGAAGATTTGGTCCTAATTTATCAAATGTGCCATAATCAATACTTTCGATCATTGCATCTTCTAACAATAAAACTTCCAAATTTGGTGTACCGTTAAATGTTTCTGAATTGATTGTTCCACCTAAATTAATTATTGTAAATTCAATGCCTATTAAGTTTTTCAATTCAGCAAATCCTGTTATTGGAACCATTGAAATCATTGTGTCTCGATTTCGTTGTTGTACAGTTATGTACTGTATTGTCAATTGACAAGGTTCTAGTAAATTATTTTTCATAGTTAATTTATAGTTTACATTTAGTGTTAATGATACTAATTGTCTAAATGCATTTGCAGTAAATGCGTCTTGATTGATTTGAGCTACATTATGTTGAAATGAAATGTACAATTCTGAAATTGTAACATTAGCATCAAACCAATTATGTGTTAATATTGTTGTTGAATTGTATAAAATTTCTAAGGATATTTCAGTACAATCTGGACGCTGTTAAAAAGCACAAAAAAATACGATATATTTTTTTTAAAATGAAAGTTTTTAATTATAAATTATCGCTTATTGTTTACCTGCATGTTTAATGTCTCAATTGATCTTGTTGATTCTGTATTATTTAAAGTACATTGGACAGAGCAGTAGGTTTTTCGATCCCATTGACATGATTCGTCAAATCTATTATGTAGAAGAGAGAATATTATTAAAATAAATTTATTGATAATGGTAAAAAAGTTTGGGTTAGTATGAACCTCAAATTTGAAATGAATTCCTTATCAATTTACACTTGACGTGAATCACAGTGGCCACCAATTACGTATTTTGATGTTAACATAAAATAAACTATAGTTAAATTGATTGGAAACAAGTTTGGATTTCACTTTGACGTACAATTATATGTCAAATGTCGTCATATTCTAGAATTGCAACGTTAATAAATGACCTTAAAATGTATGCATCGCCATCTTAACTTTCACATCTCAAAGGCACATATGGTGGTATTATGAAATTAATTTGTCTTTTATTTTCTATTCACATATTATATTTGTTCACAAATTCCACATGCAATATACCAGGTTGTATATTCTTGGCCACGATTACACGCTACAAAACTGTCATAAACTGTGATTGAGCAACCTCATCAAGTTAGTCGATCGCTCCATTTACTGCCGTAGTTCACATAACAATTACTAAATAGTGAAAAATATTATCTGCTAGATATTCGTAGTTATAGAGATGTAGATGTTTTTAATGATCATTATTTGGTAATTAGGCAAATTTCGACATTGGACAGCAACACATGAGAAAAATGACTGAAATCGTTTTTGATTTTATTAGCTATGAAATCATGGAATAATTTAGTGATGATACGTGAAATCTAATAATAACGTAAAGACAAAATATAAAGCAATTATAACATGAACCAGCAGAATTATAAGACACAATACTGGATAAATTGGTTGGTGCACTGCGGGGTAAACGTAATTTTTGTCGGAAACAATGAACATTGCATACGATGCACAATATATTTCAAATTTAGCTAATATGCGAGAAACTTACCGAAAGTCCATATCGATTTAAGGATAATTTTCTTGTCCCAAAATAGATGCAGCATATAATAGGAAGACAGATTGAGTATTTTATAATGAGCCGAAATACATTTTAAGGAATTTACTATTGATGCAATTTAATACGCAGTACAATATACCTAAAAGGGTTTCGGAACCCAAAATTTGGATAGTAGTTTTATTTGGAATTGTATACTATTGAAAATTCAGACATATATGATTGTAAAATTGAAACAATAGGCTTGATAGAGTAATAAAAACTTAGGATCTACAATAGAATCAAAAAGGCTGCGAATAATATAATTAAGAAAAATAATTTCACAAAAATGTTTTGTTTCAATATAAGCACTTAATGGCTAACAAACTATAGGTACTTACTTTTCAGAAGGTACTCCATAATCATAAGCTGTTATAACGTAATTTATTAAATAAACAAAAAAAATTGTTAACAATAACTGCACTTTACAACAATTTGTCATTTTTCTAGCCAACTGCTAATCACAGAAGCTACGTACTGCTAATTGGTTAAGTGTATCAGCATATGCATTGAACTGTTAATTAATGGTATTTGATTAAAATTATCGATACTCATCAATTTATATTAAGTAGATAATTATTGTATCACAATAATACTATTATAACTTTTTTTTATTTGAAGATAACAATTTAATTATAGCTAATTTTGAGGTACGTAACATAATTTAAAGATAATTCAGTACAATCCAGACTATTAGATACACGTACACTATCAATAAATTTCACTGTAGGCTGAACGTACCGAAACACCAATGTACAGACGTACAGGATCTACGCACAGTGCATAGTCAATTGGATAAAAGTTTGACCATCTTATAACAAAAATAATCGGAAATTTCAATTTCAAAACATAAAAACACATTAAATCTAATAATAATTGTTTGCTCTAAAATGAGGTGCAGAAAATGGATAGGTAGACGGAGTACTGTAATAAGCTGATAAATTATGATTTCACTGCAAAATCTAATTCGTGTTTCTACATCTAAAATGCGGCAGCTGTCATTGATAATCTTGCAGGCCAGAAATGCTGAAAGTGGACTTGAATTACATTGTATCTGTATAATACATCCAATTATTGATGAAGTGCAATAATCTGATGATATTCTAACCGAATGGATAATGGGCCTGATAATCATGGTCCCATCTTTAAGATCTTCTATTGGCCGATGACATGTGCTTGTTTTCACAAACATGACACCTTCGACTAAAACTGAATCGACTAGTGCAGTAAACTTCATGGTATGCCACCGATTTTATTTACATGATTTTATTAATTGAAGATGCAGAAATCTATGAATATTATTGAAGTTATCAATCAAGAATAGCGTGACGGAAAAGACTAATAGCAGTGGTAAGACGTGGAGTGAAGTGATGGTGCTGACTGAAAATTATAAACAATATCGGTTGTTCGTTAATGCCCTATGCATCCGTGTGAGTAGGTTGATATAATTATTATGTTTTATATATAATGTTTTCTAAACCAATAAATTCACACAATGCTTTGTTATTAATAATAGTTTATTTTAAGAATATTGTTATTATTATACTCTGGAACTCAATTGGACATGAATCATAAATTTTTTAATTAATTTTTCAACCCTTATTTTCAATACTTTTACGTTTCACATGAATATGATCCACATTATTATTTGATATTATTGAAACATTAAATTTTACATCCAACTGCCTAGAATTTCTGCTGTTGTCATTTTTCTGATTAGATATCCTCCGTCGTAAGATCACGTCCTGCTGTATATAATCTATATCTTCATAAATACCACTAGAAAGACTATCAATGGAATAACGTCTTGTTTGTAATCTATAAAAGTAAATGTAAAAAAAGTGATTATTTGTTGTATTTAATGTAAGGTAATTGATAAGCTTGGGATAAATTCGGATGTATATGTGTGGAGAATTGCTTATTGAATAGTATATTATTTTCGAAGTTTAAAGATTACGATTAAATCATGTTTGGTTTGTGTTTTATAGTGTTCCTGCTCACAGTGATGATAAATACTATACGTGTTCTGCACCTAAATATCCAGAGTTCATTGCGGGCAGGAATAACAGTGATGATAAATACTATACATGTCCTACACCTAAATCATAGGTATTATACAGACCTTCATTTTTGTTACACTCTACATTGTGATTTACGATAGTGACCACTAATCAGTTTTTATTAAATTATATGAATTTTTTCTATTGATATTGTCTCTAAAAACGTACCCATTCCCTTTGAATTCCTGATTGTTTGGGCACAATAATTGCATTAACATTATTCATAATATTCAGTTAGTTGATAACACACTAATTATCACCTATAGATTCAATGATCCTTTCTAAAATTGATGCTATTTAAGCCTGTCTTCAACATTCGAGTTGCTATGTTAGAATATATCGTTATTCTATTTGTTGTTGATTTTTGTGGTCCACTCAATAAGCAATTTGAACTTCGAACATATTGAGCAGTGCATTAAAGTACTTAGTACATCTTTGTATATGAGCTTAAATTCACATCAACAAATCATCCATAGAATTGAATTAGACATTGTGTTCTAAATCACAATATTTATTTAGTAATGACCTTAAAACAATGACCATCATTCACTCTTTCAATGAGTTCCCATGTCAATCACTAACAAAACCGTCGTACTGCAGTTTTCATGACTATGTTTATCAAAATAATAATATTACATACAAATAATATTTTACTGACTTATTTTATAAATAATTTCTTGACTTTGATAAATTACACTATTTCTGATGATAATAGCAGAAGTAAAACTAAACACAGATTGCCACATAGCATGGACCACGATAAGTAACCTCTTAATTCGATTTTCTATAATTCAAAGTCAATATTCGAATGCACTTATAACACTTAATCTGCCCATGAAAGATTTAAAAATACTGTTTGGTAATGTTCTCGGACACGATGTATGCTATCATCTTAACAATTTTGCGGTTCAAGTTAATGATTTAATGATGGGTTATGCATTTCCAGAATTTATTTGCCAACACAGGAGAGTATAATATAAGACATTCGCACCACAGAGTTCAAGATAACAACTTTTATGTAAATCAACATCTGATCAAACAAGCAATTAAAACATTGAAAAATAGGAAATCTACGGGTATTGATGATATCTCAAATGAGTGCCTGAAGTATGGTGGAGACGACCTTATTGCTGAGATTGCAAAATTGTTC
>JANSTX010054685.1:0-10810 GCA_027564355.1 Penthetria funebris | reverse complement strand
ACGAGTCACATAAGGATTATTGTTGAAAAATAGAAACTATTCCAATTTACTTTCCATAAAATACATAGGGTTTCGGTAACATATGGAAAAACATTATAGAAAATTCTGAATACGTGAAAAACATCAATGTCAGCAGGATATTTTACTTTTTTATCTTTGGTTTTAGTGTTTTTTTTTTTTTATTATTATTATTATTTTTATTTATTTTTTTTTTTGTTAGAAATACACACCAAGTGAAATAAAATACTCAATTTATTTTATTTGTTTTTATTTCTTTTTAAGTATTATTTTATTATTGTAACGTATTTATTTATAGAGTGAACAAAAACATTTATTGTATACTATACTTAGGTTAAAGGATTTACAATTCTTTATACATATTTTCCATATATTCCATATTTTATCTTCATCATCAATATAAAAATGCAAGAACAAGCATTTTACTTATTGTTTACTATATCTATCTTGTGGATTATTGTGTGTCTGTCATATTATGTTATTTTGCAAATTTTCTTTTAGAAGAAAGTTACATATCAGGTACCATATTCTTAATGTGATCATATAATTCAATTTATTGTATTTATATATTGTAATAAATTAAACCATATCTTCTAATCTTATCATATTTATCAAGAAAGGAAATAGAATTACATGGATGTGATGTCTGGCAACAAATTATAATGCTGTATATATAGTCCGAATAAAATAATATAAATTATGAATGTTAGTGGTATGGTGAATGGAATTTCTGACCAAGTTGCTACAGAAAAAGATATTGAAAAAAATATACTGTGAAATGTTTTATGAATCAGTCGATAAATATAAATGAACTCAAATAAGTAATAATTGAAATTTACGAACTGGAAAATATAGCATAAATTATAATTATCTGTTGACAAATCGGTGTAGGTAAATATGCATTGAGTAACTGTGATGAGTGTCGTGGTCACTCCATAAATTCCATATGCTATCCGTCATCATAGCTAAGCTACCAATAATTCTGAAATTTGAAGAAAAAAAAAAAATTAAGTAACATAGTTTCAAAATTTTATTGATTTATTGGTTTAAATGTATACAATTTTCAAACTGAATTAACTGATAAATTTTAAAACATTAAAAGGAAAGTCCTATATTCATTCACTATTGAAGTTAAATATATTTTGAAATAAATTATTGGTTCCTTAAATTATTCACAACTTATATATTTAATATAAATCCTGGGCAATTGTACTTTTCGTCCTATAGAGTTTCATCTCGATGTACTTAAATTTTATTAACTTTCATGTTATCATATATAGTTTTAAATACGTTCGACATTATTATAATTTTAAAAATTGTTGTATTAACTGACTGGTTAGTATTTAATTACATTTGGTATTATTTCTTAACCTCGAATTTATGCGAATGTTTTTTTTTTACGTTTGAAATCATTTCTAGAATTTAATTATAAATTAATCAACACAAACAAAATTTATTCTATCCATTTTTGAACTACTTCTATTTTTAATAAATATCTTAATATCATATTTAATGCCTTACAGATTGTTCGTATAACTTAATTATAACATAAGTTATACAAACAAGTTACATTATTTGAATACAATCATTACATTTGTCTAATATTAATTATTAGCTATTTTTTAAAACATAAGTCTATATTTTCCACCCACGTACATTCTAATATTTTAATATCTTAGAATAAACCAGCAAAATCAATTCAGTATAATTTATTTGAAATGTATTGTACTATTATGGTAATTTTGATAATGTCGGGATACAGTTTTACAATTACTTTCATTACCTTTATCCCAGATTCTATTTTAAACACAATTTGTTAGAATTGTATGATCTTGGCATTAAAGGTATTTGTTTATACTGAATAACATAAAGTATAGTTACTGACAGTAAACACATCTTTATTCATTTGTATTCCTAGGATGTCAAGGAATCTACGAATTGCACTTAAATGAATGTTTATATTTTAAGAATAATTATATACTTCTGGGTTAGTTAAAATGCTACTATATAAAAACTCATTTTTATTTTAATACTTTTATATTATCCTCAAATAAAGTAAGTATACACTTATAAATTTTTACATACCATCAACATCAAATATTACTATTTAAATTAAGTTATTCAATTTTTCAATAATTTAAGTTATTATTTTTATATTTACAGGATAACTGATATTTTCAACAGGAATATAACAATCATCATTGCCAATAAATAGTACATTTAAAATGAATAATACCATCTATATAAGTGAATGCATTGCAAAACATAACATTTTCCTTCAAGTTATGGACAAAATTCATTCAGTGTAGCACATCAATGATATATAATTTACTTTCATCGTTAAGAAAATTGCTAATCCTCAAGTGGAAGTGAAAATCCTTTTGGGTTTTCTACCTCATTTTATTGTGAACTTCAATATTTTATTTCTTGTAGAATATAGTGTTATTATAGTTTCGTGTTATTTATACTGTGTGGTAACTACTACTTTTCTTTAGTAAATAGTATAAACTGAAACACGAAAATAATAAATAATTTTAATGTTATTTTCCTAGAAAATTAAAACATAAAAGGAAAACCATTTCAAAAAATATATAAAGAAAAACAACAAAAAATTTGAATGGTTTTGTTTTTTGTATCAAATGTAGACGGTAAATGTAAAAAAAAATTCAATTTTGCTTCCTTTTTATTTTTCAATTCTTTTTTGGTTCATTTTTATTTTCTTCATTTTCTTTTCGATACTTTTTAGTTCAACATTTTATTTTTATTTTTGTTAATTGAATTTTCTAGTGAATGCTTTTCAAATTATTTACAATTTACAAAATAATTTTGTATATTGTAAAAGAAAATTGTCTTTAAATATAAGATGAAAGTCTATTAATAATGAAAATTACATTGGTAAAGTATAAACCAGAAAGAACAAATACCGAAGAGTCTTAAAAAATATAAATAATTGAGTATAAAATAAATAATTAAAAAAATGTAATAATACAATTTAAGAATTGTAAAAAAATTCAAATGAAAATTGCGAATTTTCTTTTGGAACAATGCCTAATTTAAATATAATAAATTTTACAAATTAAAATAAGTAAATAAAAAACGTGCAATAGTCGTGTTAAATGGTTTTTATTTCTTTTCTACATAATCAAAATGATCATGAAAATTAAAATAATTAAATTATTAAAATTAATTAAACAAAAACATTTAATAAAAAAACTACACCACAATGAGTGACTTAATTATAAATGATATTAAAATGATGAAGTGGTTTTCTATATTTCTAATAATTAATCTAATTATAATGAGTTTAGAAATTAGACCAATTTATTGTTGTCCGTCAAATGTTTGCATATGTAAATGGAAGGGTGGTAAACAAAGTGTAGAATGTGGTGGAAAATTTCTATCCAATTTACCAGAGGGTATGGATCCTGGTACACAAGTATTAAATTTTACCGGTAACAGTTTACAAGTACTACAGAGTGAACGATTTTTAAAAATGGATCTTATTAATTTACAAAAAATCTATTTTTCACGTAATCAATTAATGAAAATACACGACAAAGCATTCAGAGGTTTATCAAATTTAGTCGAATTAGATTTATCCGATAATATGTTAACATCTATACCATCGGAAACATTTCAAGATTATACATCATTAATGCGTTTATCACTTAGCGGTAATCCTGTACGTGAAATAAAATCAAATGCCTTTAAACATTTATCATTTTTAACAACATTAGAATTAAGTAATTGTCAAATAGATAAAATTGAAGATGAATCATTTATTGGTATGGATAATTTAGAATGGTTACGTTTAGATGGTAATCGTATAAGTACAATACGTGGTAATAATATATTACCAAAATCATTGCATGGCATTAATTTACAAGGTAATCGTTGGGATTGTGATTGTCGTATGGGAGATATGCATGCATGGTTAATTAATTATAATATACCACAACAAAGTGAAGATCCAAAATGTGTGTATCCCATAAAATTATCGGGACAAATAATAAAATATTTACAATCTGATGATTTGGCTTGTTTACCGGATATAACACCAACAACATTATATTTGGAAATATCAGAAGGTAGAAATATATCATTATTGTGTAAAATTACGGCATTACCAGAGGCATCAATTTCTTGGTGGTTTCAAGGACAAATATTACAAAATGATTCACTATTAGCACCAAATTTCCATTTATATTATTATATTGAAGAAGGAATTGAAGAAAAACGTAGCGAATTATTTATATATAATACAAATGCTGAAGATAATGGTACATTTTCATGTGTTGCTGAAAATTCAGCTGGACGTACCCAAGCTAATTATACAATACGTGTAATTGTTAAAGAGGAACCAATCGTTGAACAAATTCTATTTCCCTATGAATATTTTCTATTAATTATTATTGGTGCCGGTATTGCTGGTTTTATGGTTGTTTTAATATGTTGCTGTTTAATTATTAAATGTAGACAACGTACAAAACGTCGTTTAAAAAAACGTAAAATTAATAAAACATCTGGACAACATCAATCTTCGTCTCTCAAAGATACAAATATACAATTACAAATAAATCAAACAAAATGTGCATCAATTATGTCAGATGGTAATGTAAGTGGTGTTGGTAGTGTTGGTGGCAACGGTGGCATTGGTGGTGGTGGTGTTATTGGAAGCATCATTGGTGGTATTGATGGTGTTATTGGTAATCATCATCTTGATCATATGCCTATATTAAAATCAAATGGTATTTTAAATAATATGCAACAACAGGATTTAATGTTGTATGTTAATAATCAACAACATAATTTAAATAATGAATTATCACCACCATTATCGCATCATTCGGCAATAACATCAACAACACCATCTTTATTATTACAATCTTCTTTGGCATCTTCAAATGGAATTGGTGGTGGTGGTGGTGGTATTGTTGTCGGTAATGAAACTATAAGCCATAATCAATATTGTAGTCCACCATCAATATCATCACAACAATCAATAAGAAATTATCACCATCATGAACCAAATCCAGATGTAATAAACGATGCTGAAAATAATAAATTACGTTCAAAAACTGATTCAGAAGATGGTAATAATAGTGAACATGGTTCAATAAGTGGTAGTAGTATTAATTTTAATTTAAATAATAATAATAATAATAATAATAATAGTAATCGTTATGGTAATTATGAGAATACAAATGCTGCTTATTATAATTCAACAAATCAAAAATTATTACCACAAATTTTTAGAGGCACAAAAACTACAGCATCAAATCGTTTTAATTCAATGTCGTCAACATTACCATTAGGATTAAATAATAATAAAGAATTATATCAACATCAGGTTGATGTTCATTTAAATCCAGGATGTTTTCTTGGTCAGGATGGTTATCCAATTGATTATCATCGCATTCAACAAGGAATACATATTAGTAATAATAATACTAATAATAATAATAACAACAATAACAATAGTAGTAATAAAAATAGTAATTTTAATACTGGCATTAGTAGTGGTGGCAGTTTAATTGGTGTTCCAGTTATGCCACATGTTATACATAAGGGTATCAATAATCAACAAATTAATTACTATAGAACATTACCGCATAAACCAAAATTACATAATACATTATCGGCAAATACTAACGGTATAAGATATTCAATGGAAGCTGAATTTTTAACAAGAACATCAACGCCTCCATTTGATACATATTCAATAAAAGATTTACGATATACCGTTGAAGGTTATCCAAAGCAACAAAAACAAGTAGCATTTGCCGATCAACAATATCCATCACCACCAGAAGGATATAAAATTGATGAGTTGACAACATCAATGCCACCATCATCAGTATCATCATCATCATCAGCATCATCATCAGCAGCAGCAACAGCAGTAGCACCAGCATCAGTACAATCAACAGCTGCATCAACAATATGTTCACCATCATTTATAGGTTATAATAATGCATTAGCATCAACATCACTATCATCATCATTAGCAACAATACAACATCAACAGCAACAGCAGTGGCCACCATGTTTACCTGGTTATCATCATCAACATTATCATCAACATCATTCACAAATTATTCCCATAAAAACACAAATGTCAACAGATTCATTAAGACGTTATTCATCACCAAAATTATTAAGTACGACAACATCAATATCAATGTCGCCAACAATAATAACAACAAATGGTACAACAATGACAACATCAACGACAACAACAATGTCACCACCATCACCATTGAATACATCATCACAACAACCAATAGTAACAAAACGTTGTGTTGGTGCACAAACAACGGACATGGATCATCTGCCACCTCCTCATCATCATCAGCATCATCTTCATCATAATCAGCCTAGAGATGATACAATTATAGAACAACATGAAGATGATATTGATGAAAATAAATTAAAACATTTAACAGGACCATTAGCCGATAGTCCTGATGAAGGTTATGTTGGTGATAGTCAAGATGGTTCAGATATGTGACATAAAGTTGATGGTAATAAAAGTAATAATAATAATAATAATAATAATAATAATAATAGTAATAATAATAATAATAATAATAGTAATAATGATAATAGACAAAATAGATTAATAGATATTAAAAAAAAAAAAAATTTAAATAATGATAAAATATTACTAAAACCTGATGATTATGTAGCCTTGTAAATAAAAATGAAAAGAATAAAAAAAAAAAAAACACAACCAAAACTTAATCCTTTAAATTATGTTGATTGACATAAATACAATATTGTAAATAACGAGTATCCTGTATTGTAAATATGGTGTAACCATTACTTTTTACAAAATAAAATTTAAGAGGACAAATTATTTTAAATGTACATACATAAACAATTCACTAAATATATGCGACTATAGGCATTGTGTAATACGAGAAGCGATGTGACTATGCTACACAAATTCCAGTTAATTTGGATTTTCAATCCAGTATTGTCAAGTTGACGAGAAGCAATAATATAGGTGTTAAAGATTACGCATGTAAGTGCACTAAATTAATATATTTTATTTTATTTTTTATTATAATTATTATTATTAATTTTAATTTAACTCGATGATATTCAATATTTTTATGATTATAAATAAGACTGATTTTTGACGAATTGGCTAGAACTTAAATTCATTTTCATTGATCTATTGCTGTACCATTGATTCGATAATAACCAAAATTTAGACGCAAAATATATCAGTTTACGCTCTTTTCATTCATTTATGATTTGTTATGTTTCATCATTTTAATTGTAATGTTTTGTAACGTTTCAAACCGCTTCTTATACATAATTTCAATATTTGCAATCTATGACCAAAGTAATAAAATTGACCATAAATTTGTGTCCCATTATTGTACTGTTCTTGTCACTATTATATATCATAATGCTTTACTAAAACTAAAATATTCGTAATTTTTGCAGCAAATGCTGTTCCAGATGGATCATTTTACATTTGGGATGTTTTGTCGTTTTTCTAATTGTCGCGTGTAGTTATTTCCTCGAGGACTCAATGACTAATTTATTATAATGGAATTGAGATGAATTCTATGCTAATTATTTATAAATTATATTAATTTCATTACCATACATATATTATTATAAATATATTATACAAATATGAAGGCATTTACCATTAAATCACACTAATTCCTGACCGAAACCAGCATTAATCATCCGCAATATGTGGTACTGACTATAAAATAGCGAAATTTAGTCTTTATGAAAGCTTAATTTGAAACTTATTAATATTTTTCTTTTATATTTTTGCATATTCTACCATTTTCAATTTAATTTATATCCTTTCATATGTACCATAAAATAATATAAACATAAAACTGCATAAAAACATTAAAAAAAAAAAATAACTATGTGAAAGACAGGTTATTCAAGTGATGTGTACTTTAAAAAAAAAAATTTTTGCAAATAAAAATTATAGAAAATGTATTTTAAAGAGGTTTTCCGGGATACAAATTTTTTTTTCTCTCCATTTCTGGTATGCTAAAATGCGAAAAAAGTACGAGTAAAAAATTAATACAAACAACCCAAGTGTTCAGTTTCGCACAGCATTAATTTTAGTTTGTTTGAAGTAAATAAAAAGTACTTAAAAAAAAAAAGAATATATGAAAACAGATTAAGGAAAAAAAAAATGAAAATAAAAAGTCAAACAAAAAAATTAAAAATATATTTCTTTAACAAAATTTGCATATTATACGTAGGTTACTTCAATCAGTGATGAATCAGAGTTTCTCTTTTTAAATTCTACATATTATTATAAAAAAAAAAATGCAAATAATTATATAATATTTAAAATGGAAATTATATCCTTTTTATTAAAAAAAAAAAAAAAAAAAAAAATAAACAGAATATTTAGCATTTCTAAGCAATCAATTTAGAATTTTGTAAATATTAAAATTTATATAATTAATTAAAACTAACACATAGCAAATAATTATTTTTAATGAACAAAAATTAGTTTATACAATTGCAAATGCGATAAAATATAAAAATGGGAATATTAAAAATAATTAAAAATTTTGTTAGATACATTTAATAAGTGAAAAATTAAAAAAATTTACCTTTGTTTTCAAAATTTCCTTTCTTATATTTTCATTTTATTTTTTTTCCTTTTATTATTTCAAATTTTAAATAAATATTTTTTTTCTTTTTAAAAGTTTTCTAATTAAAAAAAAAAATTGTTCTGTACAGATTTAAATTTATAGTGTTGATATATTTGGTAATAATAAAAAAAAAAACAAAAAAATTGTAAATGAAAAAATATAAAACGAAATAATGAAATTTAATGATGTTTTTTTTAATCTTTCTGTATAGTTTTAAATTTATTTCTATCCATACGAAGGTTTTTTTTTAATAAAAAATAGAACTTTTTTAAAAAATAAATGTGCGAATATCAAAATTGATTAATTTCAATATAGAAAAATTAAGCCTTTGCTTCACTTAAATCACCGTGGTTCATTTGCTGCAAAATCTAAGCCAACTCGTGCTTTTCAGAAATCATACATATAACAAATTAGAAAGGTTTGTAGTCAAATTTCGAATCTAAATTATATAGACATTTTAAAAATATTTCTTGCACCCTTATCAACTATTTATAATTAAATATATTCCATTGTTATACAAATTTTATTCATTGCTATTATATCTATAAAATTGTTCAAATAGAATTCGTGCTAGTCGTTTCTTATAAAAATCTTTCAACAATTATATGATTTACTATGTGCTGAGCATACTGCCCCTTAGACTATATAATCAATTTACTCATAGTATACTAGAAATACTGTTTATGTATAATGGAATATCAGATCAAACTGATAACAAGTCAGAAATACAAACGCAAACCTAGATGGAGAACAAATATATTGCTATATGTTTTTTGGTATATTAATATGTTAATACAAGGAGCAAAAGTTGTTAATATAGATTGAAAACCACAAGATTCATTTTTGTGTATAATCAGGAACAAATATGAAAGGTGAGAGTATAAACAGGAATAATATGTATTATGCACTTGCATAGATAGAATCAGAAAATGTTGATGCTATCTCAATATAAAATTAGAATTATTGCAAATCATATATAATCTGACGCTCTTGAATATATGCAAAAAATCAATATTAAATCTATTACGGATCTAAGCGTTAAACGGATGCAAAAATAAAATATAAACATAGCTGTAAATGAAATTTTAAATATAGTAAATATATACATATCAAATACTATAATGAACTATAAATTCGTGAACCAATAAATGATCTTAGCGGCTATAAAACACATTATTCTAAAATACTGAAGTTTTAAA
This sequence comes from Penthetria funebris, assembly GCA_027564355.1. NCBI lineage: Eukaryota > Metazoa > Arthropoda > Insecta > Diptera > Pleciidae > Penthetria > Penthetria funebris. The sequence continues at coordinate 939 of JANSTX010054685.1, read as the reverse complement.
TTCGTAGTAATATACCATATATACAAGATTATCAGAAATGGTTCAAATTCAGAAGAGGCAATTAAAACGTTAAAAAATAGAATAGCCCCAGTCATGCAAGATATTTGGAAGGAATGTCTGAAATATGATAGCAAAACCTAATAATTAAAAATTTATTAAACATTGCTTAATAAATTATTATATTTTAATGAATTTACTGATATATAATGGAAACTAAATGTTAGCAGTGCCAATATTTAAGAAAGGAAAAAATAATGATCTACAAAACTACAGCTGCATCACTTTGCTAAGGCACTGTTCATAAACTGTTTATATAACAATTATTTGGTGATGAATTGATCTGTAAAATTGAAAATTATGATGTGCAAAATTGGTATTAGAAAGAATCGATTGCCAATTGAGCCAATATTCATATAACGACAACTAATGGCAAAATTTATTAAATACAATAATCTAATTTTCATATGTGTTTAGTAGATCTTTAGTTTTTATCCAACTTAATGAAATTTTAAAAATTGGTGTGATTAAGCAAATGAAGATGAAAAATAAATTTACAGCCAGCTGCAGAAGTTTATAACTTAATAATTATTATTTTACTAATTCTCTGTCTATTTATCCTTTTATCGATAAATTTATCGTGGAAACATTTTCAAAACAATTTCGTGTAATTTTCATATTTTTGCACCATAAACAATAGACTAAACATTAACTAGTATATGCTATTAATTACTTCCTATAAATTCATTTGATATGTTAACATTATAAACTACATTATCATATAGTTGGTACCAGTATTATATGTTGTACATTATTCTAGATTTTCTTGTAATTTTCCGGTAACAATATATTTAAAGTCTAATATAATAGTCATCATGTACTCATTATCATTTCCATACTCAATAATAATTACAATAATAATAACAATAATGATAATAATAT
>JANSTX010054684.1:0-10812 GCA_027564355.1 Penthetria funebris | reverse complement strand
AGCTAGAGTGGGTGTATACACTTCTCTACGCGTAATTACGCGTAAGTTTTCTCTACCTCTACAAAAAAAAAATCTATTGTGGACATGAGCCTTAATAGTGAAGACTATATCGAAAACGGAGTACTGTTTCTGATGATTAATAAGCAAAACGGAAAATGTTTGTGAACCTAATTGTTCATGAATTAATTATGAACGAAAAGCTGAAATGTTTTTCTTATGAATAAATTACAAACATTTTCTAATTCTCTGAACATAAAACAAGGATCGTGTATATATGCATGCTTGAACATTGGTGTATTCAACTTATTTATTATAATGATCGAAATTATTACAATATTTGGTTAAACGAATGAGATCAGAGTGAATTTTATGTAATAAAATAATTTGTGAAAATCACTGAAGAAATATTTTTGAAAAAAAAGGAAATTAAAAATGGGTGCATTTCCATCACATTTTTTATTTTATGACATGTTCTTACATAATGACGACGATATACCAAATTTACTTGATTTTGAAGATCACAAATATGACTATCTAAATAAATTACGATTACAATCTATAATTTTGGAAATTTCATGAAACATTCTTTTAAACATCGAGTTTCCACATTTATAAAGAAATAAAACTTCTGAAAGAATTATGACATGTAATGATATATCCAACATCCTCTACAAGAACAGTTGTTAAAATTTTGAAAGGGGTGAATTTATCTGCAGCGGATGCATATACATACCGGCAACTACATGTATATGTTAATCATATATATAATGATAGGTCTATTCGAAAAGATTTGATATACTCGTATGATAAATTTCTTAATAAGTTAATTATATACGAAAATCTGGATTGTACATACAGGACTAATAAAATTGCAACAGAAATAGCTTTTGTCATACAAATTGAGATTGATATGTTTACTAAGGTTAGCGTAAAATAGACATTTCCAATGTTCGATCAATTTTGAATAAACAAAAGTTTGCAAGTAATACAATTTTAAAACATAATATCACTACTTTAGATGGACTTGTTTCATGGGATATTATTTGAAATGTATAGTTATGATCATGTGAATTGTATGATATGAAATCATATCCTTGATTTAAAGACCGTTACATGTTTCTATGTTTGTTAAGCAACACTTCCCACTATTAAATCGAAGATAAACTTGAACAAGTTTCCCTTAGAAGTGTAGCTAAATTCATATTTAACAAAATAATATATTTGGTTAAGGTTTCTTGCATTAAAATGTTAGATTCAAATGATTTATATTTTATTGCAATTTTCTTTGCTTTAATGCGTTGCTAGATATTCAAACACTTCAGATATAGCAATTTTGAGAACTATATTATTGGAAAATAACTGCTAGTACATTAAAGACGAAAGTAAGATATACTATACAACATTTCTAGGTACAAGATATTTCAATGAAAATATTATACTGGCTTTGATTAGGTTTGTCAGGACGGTCACGTAATAATTAGAAAGGGTAATACTGAAAGTTCAGAATTATTGACACTTTTAATTTTACATGAGGACTACTAAACTGGATTCTTCATCTTCATTATATTTAAAAAAAATGTGCAGACTTCATCTACCCATATTATCGCAACAGATCCATACAGTAATCCGGCATCTCAATCATGTATTCTAAAAGTCACGCTCGACACGACACAATCTCAATACATAGCGTCGAGGTGTAGATAGTGTTTTCTTACCGTGAAGCAGAAAATGAGATATAAAGTAAGAGAATATATCAGACTTTCGTTAAGAGTATCTATTCAAAAAAACAGATGTTTTCAAATTTTGTATCAGGCGAATAAGTGTCTCATTTCAATGATTTTCTTAACTAACTCACATACTTTACATTATAAGTAAATTACGAGCATCAATTAATAAAGATTTTTGTTCAAAAATTAGTACCATGTTAGCAGAAACTTTAGGTGGTATATTATCACTTGTTTTGCTGATGGACAAAGAAAATGAATTTACCATGAAGCAGAAAAAGTGGCTCTTTTGACTCGAAACATATTACTGTGAGATCAAATAAGAAAACGTGTCATTCCAGATTCAAAATCGTGTCCCTTTACATAAAATAAAAGTCGTGAAATTAATGTTATTTCCTGAATATGTGCCCAATCGAATCGTAGCACTTAATATTTAACTTAGTTTATTTGAGCATTGTAATTTAAAACTTGTTCCCAACAGTCGCACAGCGTAGAAAGAGGTATAGTAATTATTTGGTTACGAATCAGCATATGGCTGAATTATTAACATAGACAAGCTTTTCAGTGTTGTGCCAATAAATTCAGATGAATTAAAAAGTGATTTGGTGTACATTATGACATTCAACTAAATATCCTACTTTTATTAAGAAAATAATGATTTTGATATAGTTGGAGGAAGCATACGAGTACTATTATTACTTTCATCACCTTTATTTAATTTTTAATACGTACTATTACTGCTTACTTTAATTGTAGCAAAGTTAAACAACATGTTGAAAAATTATTTGTTTGAAATGTTCATGCTCCATGTATTTTGAAATTTAATATTATGCATAAAATTGTTTACAGTAATTAATATGTTACTGTTATAATTAGATTGCTAAATGGGCATATCTTCCTTATATCTGTACACGAAAATTAATTATTATTACAAGTATAGAAAATATTTATTAAAATTAATAATAAATTACGTTCAATAAGGTATTGCGAGTAATATCAAATTACTTGTTTAGACGGTGAATGGAGTAGCCGACTAAAATCTGAGATTGTCCCACCAATACCACTGAAAACACACGATCAAATTTCTATAACCATTTAAAAAGTGTAAATGCATTGCGCTTTCGAAGCATATTGTACACATGGTGACCAGGAATCTATTATTTCAAAGAAACCGAAGCGTATCACTCTGACTGCAGATTATTGACTAAGGTGCCGATAAATTAAGCAACGTCAACAGTGGAAGAACAAATGGCGTGGATATCATAACGTTAAATCCATTAGCGACATTTGTGATTGTGCAATTTAAAATTAATTAGATCTTGACATTTGTGATTGTAAAGTTTAATATTGGCTATAGTTATATTATTAAGGTGATGATTTTAGCTTACCTGAGCTTATTTTGCATCCGTTTGCAAGAGATAAATTCAATAAGTGCAATAATTTCTTTGAGACATGTGCATATAGTCCTTCGTTCGCACAATCATGATTCTGTTACGCTTTTTCAAAAGCCGTTCATGTCTGACTCTGTATGTGTTAGCAGACATGTGTTGTCAGCAAAGTCCATATTCTCAAGACGATTGGTTAGAACCCATCTGATACCATGTGGTTGAGCATTTACCTTTTTGTCATCACCCAATCCAAGACGAGCAGGAACAATATTGGCGATAGAATACAACCCTGTCTGACACCGGAGTGTACATCAAAAAATATCAGCAAGCTTTTCACGGTGCAATATTGTGAATCACGATATAAATCACGGATTATATTCATCAGTTTAGATGATATTCCAAATCACTCCAGTATTCTCCACACGATCAAGATTGTCATATATTAGCTTAAAATCAATGAAATCAGCGTATAAATTGACGTTTGCATTCGATCAACCGTTCGGCTATAATTCGTAATGTGTTCACGTCAATAATAATGAGATAAAGAATCAAGGCAAAAGTATCCAAGTCCGCCTTCAACATTTCTGGTGCTATATTATCAGCGACGGTTGTCTTACCGCATTTTAGATGTTGTATTGCGGATTTTAATTCGCACTAATGGAATTTCGAGTCGAAAACTTTCCAAAACGTAATGGAAATCATGGGTTTTAAGAAAACTCGAACATCAGCATTAAGACCACAGCCAGATGGTGCAGTCGAGCGAATGAATAGAACATTCTTGGACAACTTATCGAAATTTGTGAAAGAAGACCAAAGAAATTGTGATGGCTTACTTCCACTATTCGCATAAAGTTACCGAACAGCTATCCATGAAGTTACAAGAGACACCAGCAGAGCAATGATGTTTGGACGAGAGCTACGATTATCAATTGATATAATAATTGGAAAACCATCAGAATCATCAGAAGGCGTAACAGAATGTGTGGAAAGATTACAAGATCAAATACCACGGTCATCAAGATGTTAATGGAACTGGGATGAATCATTCTTAAGGAGGGACCAATGTTATACAACTATGTGCACGCTACCAAGGATTATATTGCACCACGGGTAACAGATTATAATAAAGTAAATCTTAAATAAAGAATCTACACTGCGAGAAAAAGAGATTTAAATAAATTTGAAAAGTAAAATAATAATTTGTTATAATTTGTGATAATTGTTACGTTGAATAAATTTGTGTTATATTGCAAGTGATATTTTTATTATCATATACTACGTGATAAAACATAGCCTTTTCGTTAACCGCTCGACCAAGGCTATAAGGGAGAGTCATTAAATAAATAGAACAACTACCTTAGCAGTTTTTATAACATTATTATTATCAAGTTTATTATTATAAAGTAAAATAAGTTAAATTGTATGACGTAGTGACATTTTTTCTGCGTAATGTATAGTATTCAATTATTTTATTGTACTTATAAAATAAATACATTTCGAGTACACATATTAATTTGGTCGTTTGTATACTTTTAATTTCTACCAATTTGGGAGAGAAAGTATTTATTCTTAAGTATATAAGACAAACGAATATATATGCGGAACTCGTATTCGCTTTGGTGAATAAATTTAAGTATTAAAATTCACTTTTTTTATTTAAAACCAGCTTAGCAACATACAATAATATATATACACGTATACATTTTAATGCAATACATAAGTATTTATAATATATTGAATTTACCACAATTACTATTTGTAAAGTTCAAAATTTTTCCATCTTCATTCGTTCTCCTTGATTATAAATACTTCCACATAGTTCTATACGAAAAACATTTTCTAATATATGTTTACATTCCCACCAATTACCATTATGAAATCACTCTATCAAAAGATCACAAAAAAGAAATTATTTTAAAAAAATATAATTTACATTCACATCGCATATACAGAAGAAGGTCACAAATCTTCAGTTTCACAAAATACGTCAATAATTTCGTATCGTAATAATTTGTCCGGTTCTTTGCCCATTCCATACATTTATTCAGAATAATTTGAGACATCAAAAGAAATTGTTTAAAATCGAATATACAAAAATGTCTTATACCGGACGTATTTTATGTTTAGGACATCGTTATTTTCAATCATCCAGTAATTCAATTTTTGTGTTAAATCATAATAATAATAGCAGTGTTATTAATAATAAAAAATATTTATCGACAAGTAATTTTGATTTTGAAAAAGTGGCATTAAAAAAAAATGTGTCCAAATATGATTGGAATCAAATAGTTAGTGATGCGGAAAAAAACCTTATCAAAATTCCACCCTCATTTAAAGGATTAAAGTGGTTATTGAGTGAAGAAACGTCTAATGTTGCAGTTCATATAAGAAAATTGGTTGATAGTACACATCCATTATTAAAAACGGCAAAGTATGTTAATCATTTATTATACACAGTTTGCTATATAGGGTATAGTCGAATCCGAATTATCACCTAGTCATTGAAATAATATGAATATCACCATTAGATATTTATATAACTATAATAATTATATAATAAGTCTACAGTAATATCGAAATTTTTCAATTTCATCTTGTGAAATTACATAAGTTAATGTGGGTAAATCAACTCTGTTTCATTTATGCCACCACAATTTAATACCATTGAATTGTATCACCTATTGAACCCTATTTGCGTAAAAAAAGCAACTACTAAATACTAGAAATTACCATTTGTACCATTTATATGCATAAAAAATGGAAGCATCTGCATTTTACTTCTAGCATTTGTTTCACATTTGAAAATTTTTCTAGCATCTTACTTAATTTTAAATGCATTGTCTAGCAATTCCTTTACTATTCGGCTGCTTAAAATTTTTAGTATGTTTTAGTTTCTCGGAGTAAAACAAGTACCATGACTGCATTTATTCCTATAATTAAAATTTAAAAAATATAAAGAACTTATAAATTTAAATGAAAATCTATATAATATATATAGATCAATCGTGTCTATCGGTGTGGCTCAATAACTCAAACAGAAGAACACCTATTTTGTACCTTTAATTTTATTATTTATTAAAAGTTTCACCGTCTATTATTCTATATATATTTGTTCTCGAACTAGATATGAAATTGTTCAAAATCTAAACTCTTATAACGATCAGAAAATTAAATTGATATTTAAACATAATTCATGAAGGTTGGTCAACAGTTACCGTGGTATTATTGTACTGTCACCTGTGAACAAATTTTTTGAATCAATTGCATTAAAAACAGTGAAGTCTTGTTATTTGTGCCTTGTATTTGACCGCGAAATCTCAATCATCTATTGATTGTCATCTCTAGATTGATGTTTGAATAAAATATAGAATAGTTTACCATAATATTGGTCGAATCTCAAACTGGCATGAAAGCGGTCATGAAAAATCAGCAATATTTGCAGAAGTTGCACGTCATAGTGCAACAAAATTGGTTAAAAATATGAATGTGTCCTACTCAAGCACATATTGAAAAATAAACTTTTATTGAAGCCTTACAAGAAATAAAAAATACAGTATTTAACCTGGTATGGCAATACAAGCAGTGTATCCTGCTTTTTCTACAAATATCAAATTAATACATAGTTCACGTGAAAATAAATGTTGTGGATAAAGGTTAAGATAACAAAAAAAGAATATGAAAGTAAAGATTCATTGAATACGGGCTCATGTTTGTGCAGAATACAAAGAAGTAATTGAGTTCCGGTTCTCGGTCGAAACTTCGCCGAATGTTCAACCATTAAGTCAAGTGTCCACTATAGAGTTTTTTCTGTAAAGTGTAGTGCGTAAAGTACAGAGATGCTACCTACAGTAACTACACTATAGAGCATCTCTACCACTCTCCCGTACTCTGTAGAGCTGTTGAAGAGCAATTTTGAGTACAACTCTACCATGCTTTTTTAAGACTGTGTACACTGAAGCGTAATTCGTCTTTACTGTAGAGACGTATGGAAAAGTTGATCGGTTTTGATATTTTATTTCGTGTTTTCTTTGATGTTGATGGCATATTTCCCGATAAAATGCAGATTTTATTTAATTAAATTGATTTTATTTTTATTTTATTAATATTATTATTATTTATTTATATTATTAATAATAATATTATTTTATTTAAATTTGTTTTTTTTTATAATATTTGACATATTCACATGAAAAAAATACAAAAACATACGACTACTATTGTAGAGAAAAAACTTATCATACATGTTTAGCAACGCCTAGTGAATGTGTATAGCTTTGCCATTCACAAAAAGTAGCAAGTACACTATAGAGTTTTTAAGTCGACAGAACTTTCACGTAGAGTGTGAGAAGAGATGATTATTGATTTTAATCAAACATATTATCATATATACTTGCCCATCTAGCCTACGTGAGCTACAATCACCGCTCAAACATGGGCCGTCATGAGCCTTAATCACCACTTTACAATCAATGTCTTAACAATAACAACGCCTTATTCAATCACATTCTCCTTCTGAAAATTCATCCTCCAGTGACGATTTCATCTGTTATCATTCACTCACCACACTATCTTAAAAATAAAGCTGCCTACAAAATCCCCATCAGACTGCAAATTGTATTATATTAAAACAACAAGTATTAGAGTCCATTCCAATAATATGAACTTTAGTAAATCAATACTTGTATTGATTGAGATGTAATGAAACGGCAACGTATGCTTCTGCTCCCTCAATCAAATACATAATGTTTAATGACGATATCTTAGTCGAGGCACCGCGACATCGATGTGACACGCTTTGGCTAGTTTATTTCCTTTCCCATATTTCCCTCACCACATCAATTCTCATAATAAGTTTGTTTTGTAACACTTTTTCCCAGTTATAGCCGCAATTCAAGTTCCACCGGCACAGGGTATAATTATAAAAATATATACATCTTACTAAATCTTAACTTAGAATAATCGATGTGTCGTGAACGCAATGTGTCTTCATTTTTTGAAAACGCCGCTATTACTTATTAATGTGTTAATACTTTCATGTAGGAAAGAATTTTTGAATTTGAATTTGATCAAGTATATTATGTAAATGGGACATATCATTAGTAAAACATTTATCATCAACGATAAGCGTATTATCATATTACTGACAGTATTTTGCTGTGTAAAAATTTCGATGACAGTCGTCCACTCTATTCGTCACCATATTGTACACATTGTACACCTATTAAATTTTAAATTAATTTAAAATGTAATATTGAAGGGGAGAATATGTCTAGAGCTGGTACTGTCTGAATAAGAACTATTACTGGAAAAATGTTTTGTAAAAAGCAGTTTTTAGTGAAAAATGTATAGGTATAGGTTAGGTGTAAAGGATGGGTATACTGGGATAGAAATATTACAGAAGCGTTTCACTCTGACTTTGAATTCTAGACCAAGCTATCAAGATAGAGTCGATGTATAAACTCTAAACTAAATATTATCTGTATTTAAATTATTTGTATGTTGGAACATTGAACATGCAAGTTTAGGGAAAAGTAGTGGTAAAAGGCTCCTATAATAATTTAGCTATAGGTATATCTTGTTGTAGTGGTGATTTTAGCTAACATGGGCTTAAACAAACTTGGATATAGAATTACGATACCATAGTATTTAGTATGTTCCTTATTGGGGCTGTATATTATAGTTCTTCATACTCACAATCGTAATTTTGTTATAAATCCTGGTTTTAATCAGCGGGCCGATGGTAGCAGATAAGTAGACCAGTGTTGTCTTATAACTTGATCTAAATAATACATATTCATTGAGTTTTATGCTTAATTGGTTCTCTAAATCTAACTGGTATTTTACCACAACAGATAACAATGGGGTTTTCATAATTGCTATATAACTTGTATTGGATAGCGGCTGAAACTGAACCTTGAATTACACATGAAATCACCAAAATGACCTCTGATAGTTCGGTTTGTGAGAAATATATTGATTATGTGTATTATCTGGATGATCAAATCGTGCATATTTTACTGTGTAAATTAGACCATTTGTCCATACAGTATCGAAGGTCTTTTCGCAATCGAGAGAAATGGCTATTGTTAATTATCTGTTGAAGATTGGAGTTATAATAATATCCAACATGCTAACCAAGCCATGACTAGTGGTGTAACTCCTTCCCATTTAAAAAGCGGGTAGAAGATCCTTACTTTAAATGTACGCTATGATTTTATTTGTAGAAAATTTTTCGTACAATTTTGACGGAGCCGAAACTAGTGAAATTGGACAGTAGTTAATAAATAAATTAGTTTCTTATAATTTCCTTAGAACATTGTTGTTTTATTGTTAGATGCAGCGAGGGTTGTTAAGAATTGCTTCGAATACTGGTAATCGGGGAATTCTGAGCCACTAAATTTGGAACGCAGGAACATGTTATTATATAGATCAATTGCAGTACATACAGTAGGAAAGTCTATGAGATGGTTGGGAAAGTCATTAAACAGATCACTAATGAGTCTATTGCGCGCTATTTAAACCAATGGTCACCTATACGATCATTTTGTTGATGTATAATACATTTGCGAAATATTCATCAAACTAGTTACTCACAGTTTAGGCATCAGTAACAAGATTTGGTTGAATATTAAACTCATTGTGACTAATGGTGATGTTATTGTTGGCACTATTACCATAAGCATATTTTTGATATTTTGTGGTTATATAATAATATTCAATTCATGTTATTAATTATTCACAACGTTAACATTTTTTAGTATTCATTTCTGTCCTGAATAAAGACATTTCTTTTAACTAAAATTTCTTTTTTTAATTAAGTTTTTATGAATTCAAATATAATCGAATATACTATCGCATACATCATAATATGTTGTGTATATTAAGCATTAATAAAAAAGTAAAAATGTTTAAATCATGAACATTTTTGAATAAGATGTACGATACGTTTATTATTAACTTACTACCAGCACACTTATGGGAATGGGAAATACAAGAAAAATAAACTGCTTTCGTAACTAAACAAATATTACTTAAGCTCCATCATTTAGCATGCAGTTATGTTAATGTAATAACAAGCCACGATAGAAATCATATATAATTTATAAAATCCTTGACTATATTTCAAAATTATACTTAATTGCATTACATTATTATACAATGTGAACACTTACCTCTCACCTACTTTTCAATGTAAAGATAAGTTGTAAATAGATAATAATTAAGAAAAGACTATAGGCATCTGCAAGTATTTTCATACAGTAGTATGACCACTTAAATATGAGATTTGAGCGACCAAATACCAAATGTTTGCGTAGGTCAGCAAAATAAGTGTCAACAAACATTCGCAACTACCATAATACAAAAAAAATAAAACTTATGGCAGGCATAAAGAGACAATCTAGAACTAGAGGACGCATAAATGTTTTTTATCGCAGGCGATTTGGCGAATCAATTAGCATGTGACTGCGTTCGACTAGACTCCTTTTAGATTAAAAATGTTTGTATAATACATACAAACTTCAAATTTTACATATATAACTGATATTATAATTGAAAGAAGGTGTGGGAGTATAAGCTTAATCGGATTACTCCTTGGAGTACCTCCCATGTATATTGTACACAATAACTTGAGATTGCATTGACATATCGCCATGAAATTATGCATGTGTTACTTTTATCTGATTTCTGAGCCTAAGTTC
>JANSTX010054683.1:0-10813 GCA_027564355.1 Penthetria funebris | reverse complement strand
TTCTCAAGTTATCGTGCGCACGGACGGACGGACGGACAGATGGACGGACATGCTTAAATCAACTTTTTTTTCAATTATAAGCACTTCTGTGTAATTTATTTTTTCTGAGACGTTTATTTCTTGGCGTTACATGAACGGAATCAAATACTATATACCCTTGGAACTTCGTTCCCAGGGCCTAAAAGTTCTATTATTTATTTAATTTCCTTCTTGTGTACACTTTGTGCATTCAAAATACCCGCAATGAACCTATACACCTGTTATAAATGCTAAAGCAGGAACATCGCATATTACGAATTTCAATTGTATGCATTTTATTATTTCTTAAAAGTAGATTATTATATATAAATACAACTTCAGTAACAAATGCAAAAAAAAATTCATTACAATCCTCATGTTCATATTCACTATAATAGAATCCTGTAAGATAAATAAATTCCAATGTTTCTTATAAATCGCAAAATTGTTCAGAACCCATTAATGAAACTTTTACTTATCGGCAAGCCATCCACACAATTTCAAGTTTAATTGATAGTGTGAAGAACTTGCAATACCAATATGTCACCCTTTTCGGGTAACATGTTATCGGCAACGGTTGCCCTACCATCTTTTAGGTGTTTTAATGCGGACTTAATTTCAGTACAATTTTTAGCAGATTCACTGAATCGTCTCGTTGCCGATCTTCGGTGAAACAGACTCTGCGCAACCTGAACTTTGAACCTATTCAGAAGCTCGCTATAGTGCTCAGTTCATCTTTCAAATTGCTGAATGTCATTTGAGATAAGCAAACCATCCCTAGATGGATTGCACATTCTATTCCAAGGCATTGTCCGTTTAATTTGCGTGCCAGACGATCCTCATCCTGTTTGATATAGCAGTCTATTGTGATGATATTTCCAAGTTCGGCACCCAACCGGTACCTTGGCCCTTCCAATTGAATGGATATACTGGGCAATAATTTAATCACATAGTAATTAGCCACAAAATGTATATATATGAATAGTTGAAAGATCAAGAACTAACAATAATGTAAAAAATATTTAAGTTTAATTAATTACGAGTAATAATTTGCACAATATTTAGAATTCAAAGAGATCCATTAATGGAAATGTGAGTCAATTAGTACTGCAAAACGGCATATAAAATGCAATTCAGTTGATTAAAGCTATGGTGTTATTTCAATTTTCATTGTATTTATGTTCAAGTTATGCGCATAATTATATGCTTTTCATGTTATATAGACAGTGGTGGTTACTTTTTCATCGATGTTTTTATTTTTGTTCATATTTTTCATTTTCCAACTTTTCCCGTTTTTCCGTTTTCCCGTTTTCCTCGGGGAAAGAAAAACCTATAGACAATTGTACTTTAACATTATATACCCTATATAGCTAAGTACACACAAACCTGTGATACATGACTATGTCTCGACATAATTCATATACTACCTACGAGTACTAAGGCTCATTTATACATATAGTATTGTCTAAATACATAAGCATAAACGACTTCTATGCGAGTACACAGCATGTTTTTATGCTTTTTCCACCTTTTACTTTGTTGAGATTAAATTTTAACAATAGAAAAACTGTGTAGATATGCTTCTCTAAAAGTCATAATATAAATTTCATAATTGTATGTAAATATATCATGTAAACTCAATTTGTTGTTCCCTGAATGGCGAGAATATCATATAATTAACCACAGAAGTATAACAGGTAATAAAAAAGGTTATACTTTCTAAACGGACACTGATCAACCATTCCGATTAGTTAAATTCCTGATAAAGTGCTTTCATTACAGTATGTAAATGGTTGTGAATTAGCTTCTAAAAACCAAAATAATTTAAGAGGTATGAACTCGACTGTTTCAAATATGCATGTAACAATGTAACATCAAATGTAAATGCATAACTCATGAAATTTGCAAACTGGAAAATATAGAATCAATCATAATTATCAAGTAATATATATTTAAATATATGCATAACCCTAAGCTACCTAGTTTGTTACAGACTTGTTGCTTCAACCAGTTGAAAAACACGACGTTACATCCATATTTTTAGCGTCGATCACACGCCATTACTGACATATATCGTGATCGAGTTACCGGTGACACTATTACGTAGTCGGCCACTCCATTCGTCACCCAGGTAGTATAAAGGGGTTTGGAAAAGTGCATTTCGAATATATTGCATAACCGTTTACAATACGTTGCAACTTAAAATAAATGAGAGACTCCTATTAGTCTTAGAAGAATACTATATTGCTCCACAATTGCTTAAAGTGAACTTTTATACTATTACATTCCATTATTGGTACAGTTATTTATCCGTTTATATTTCGATTAAATGAAAAATTGGTCTGATAATTGTGTTATCACCTCACTGAACACAATAAAGAAGGTTATTGCAATAATTATTAACATTTGGATCCGGTATTTCAAATTGATGAACATGATCGGCGTTAATCCGTAACGAAGAATTTTTTAGTCAAATTTAATACCAAATGAGAATTTGTGAAAATTGACTGATTACGACGAGGCAAATGAAAATCATACTCGTCTAATAGACCAGTTCTCTCAAACAGTAACTGAGATGAATAAGACAATGCACCTTTTTATTACTTTAAAATTAATGAAAAACAAATTAATATCTAAAATAGGTTTTAACTTTTATTGATAAGATAATAAATGTTTAAGAAAGCAAGCATGTCTCCCCGTTGATTCGTTATACGATTTAGTAGAAGCAATATTTTATCTATTATTTCAATGTATTGATTTAGAAATGATTAATTGTTTTCTATCTATTAATAATAGCATATACTTAATTATTGATTGTAATTATAATTACTTATTCAATCAGGCACTGTCATATATGCTGAAACAGTTTTACGCGATAAACATTGATACATTTGACAAGTGGCTTAACTACGGTAATGTTACTTATATGACAATTTTGTTTTGTAGACTCAACATTTGTCTCATTGGACATCACAAAATTAAATCCCCCAGCCATTCAACACTGTAACCTAAATTTGTATTGTACTATACTGAATGTTGCTTCAATTCTCCGAATTCACTATTACCCTAATGAATGCCACGAGTTGGCGGGATGATATGTTACGAATGAATTATTTATCTTTGAACATATTACTAAATTTTCTCATTCTTATTCTTGAGAATGCCCTTGCATTTGGCAACCAAGTGTATCGGTGTCATTTGGTCTTCTTCACATTTAATGCGTATTGAACCAGTACCTGTAGCAATTCGAAATATGTGTGTTTTTTGTTACATAATTCGCAGTAAGTACGCATAATACTATTCTTACTTATTTGTGTCCATGGTTTAAAAGTTTTCTAGACCGCGAAAAATTTAAATATCTCGGAAACGGTGGAAAATAGCTATTTGACGTGTAAAGAAAAATGACGTATACAAACCTAGTGTATTTTATGAACATAGTCATGACATTCTATTTGAATATAATGGGCGAAATGAGAGAATTGAGGTCTGTCAGTGAGTTTTCCGGTGATATGTTCCGGTGATATGTTCATCAGATGCGGTAAGCTAGTTTGCGTTCTTTTCCTCAGACACCCATGCTCTGTCTATAGCCTTTCTCGAGATATTTCAATTTTTCCATATAAAAACTCCTTCTACTGATTCTGTTTTCCTGTTCAAATTTAAAAAAAATGTGTCAAATTGTAACTTTTTTTTGGGTTAGAAATCCATCTACTACATTCACAGTGGAATAACAGCGTAATGAAATAAACCATATTTTACCTGGTTTTCAGATCATGTATCAGGAGTACATAAATATTAGAAATTGAATATCTCGTAACGGTTGAAGATAGCGAGTTGGCGTCTAAATGAAAATGATGTATTACACCCTGGCCGTTCTCGAGATATTTCAATTTTTCCGTATAAAAACTCTTTCTGCTGATTCTGTTTTCCTGTTCAAATTCACAAAAATGTGACTTATAGTCGCAAAATCCTGGGTTGCTCCATTATAGAAGAACTCCTAACCACAAAATGAATTGTATGACGCTTATTGCCCATATTAAGATTTTCTTGAAATAGTGTTGCATATTTGATCAGATTCAAATTAGTAGTTTTGCGCAATTACTAAACATACCAGTTTCGGTTATATCTTTTGTTTTGTAACTATCAGTATGCCAGATAAGCCCCTACCCTCCCCCATCTGTGGTTCTTTTTAATGATCCTGTAAAATATTTTTAATGATAGTTTATTCTGGGGACTGACGCATCAAAATCACACCGCCTTGACTAAGATTTGTGATACGATGTCACAGATCTAACTTATTTAACGATCGTATTTTTAATATATTATAATTTTATGTTTGGTTGGTTGGTGGAAGCCTCGATTGAAGCTATTAATACAATTTGCATACAGCCAGATGAATGATTTATTTTTTAAAATCAGTTTACATAATAAACCATAAATATTTTGTTTATATTCAATATTTTTTATTACATTTATTATAGAGCATAATAAATGTTACGAGTGGGTTTCTTTTTGGCAATTTAACTGATAGTTAAAATTGATTATTTACTTACAGTTATCATCAATTAAATACACAAATATACTCGTGTATCGCACATGCTATGGTACATAGTAAAAATAAAATTATTTTAATTACAATTTAAATTAACATAAAATTGTTACTTTTTTTTATAAATATTTTAATATCAGAACTGTCTTGCATCAAATATTCTTCTGTAGGTTAAACGAATTTAAATATAATTTTCTCCTGTATGATTTAATATTGTTGTGTTGTAAGTATGAAGAATATCTGTATGTATGGACAGGCTGACAGATGGACAGATCGAACGTTCAAACTGCAGATGGACAAACAGACAAACTGACAAACGTATAGACGACCAAACGCTGACGGAAGAACTAATGGATAGACGAATCGGTGAACGGAATGCTATTACTTTAGTTAGTATCAATTTGAAGATATTTTAGATTACCCAATCGATATGCTTATCTATAATTGAAAAACAGTGGTGCAGGTTTGCCATGTGCTATACAGATGGACAGATACATAAACGGACAAACGGATAAACTGACAGACGGACAAACTGACAGACAGACAGACAAACAAACGAACGAATAGAAAAACGAACTTACCGACAGAGCGACATACCGACAGACGGAAAAGGTATTCAAAACAACTACAGATAGATGAACAAAGCGACAAACCGAAAGACCTACAGACGAATGGCCAGAACAAAGACGAATACCCGTCGGACAAGCAGACAGACGGACAGGAGGCAAATCAACTGATCGAAATGATCGCAAGTTGGAAGAGTACAGACTGATAGGCTGACGGTCGGACAGATGTTGACAGATCGACACATGATTAGACGACCAACCGATTAGACCTTAAGACTGCATATGGACAAACTGACAAACAGACAGGCGACCAAACACTGACGGAAGAACACATAGATTGATGGATCGATGAACTCAGTTAGTATCGACTTGAAGATATGTTCCTACATTTGAGCCCACAATTTGGTGGGTACCTTGACTCTATCGATTTCGAATCTGATCACAGTGCACGATGGTCTTAACGTTCGAGGTAAACTTTGTAACGCACCAACTCCCATAAAAAAACCCGATTATCGACGCACTAACTGGCAACAACTTAGCGACCCAATAGATCATTTAATTGATCAAATCTCATTTTCTACTAATAATTATATGACCAATAAAAACATTGAAGAGGCCTTCTATACAAAGTGGATTCGCATACATCTAGAGTAGAATGATTACTATATTACACCACAAGAAGAAACGCAGCAGAATATCTACCTAATAAATTCGCAGATAAATTGTTCGAATAATATTATTAAAATCCAAATAAAACATTACTTAAACAAACATTGACAATAAACTGAGTAACGTTCGCCTAGACCACAATGTCTAAAAAACGACTATCAATACTCGATGGCCTTCTTGACGGTAAGTGAACTAGATTCTATCATCAAATCCATTATCAACAAATCAACGATCAGCGCTGATAGGTATTCAAATAGAGTAATAAAAAGATTGTCTAACATGTTTAGATGGTTAATTTGTGTATTATTTAATCAAACATTTAATAACGCTCATATACCAGCCTCTTGGAAAATGGCAACAGTTGTCCCAATTCTTAAGCCGCAAAAACATCCTACATCGATGCATATTTACCCGCCCTCACGAGCGAAATCAACGAATACATTGAAAGCAAAAATTTGCTTCCTGAATCACAACTGGGTTTCAGAATAGATTCTTCAACTAGTCACGTACTTGTTAGTATGTTAGACATGATTATAACACCAATCTATAACAGAGATTTGACAATTGCTGATTCACTTGATTTTGATAGGGCATTCGACATCGTATATGGACAAATGAACTGATATACAAACTAAAATACATTCACGACTTCAAACGAATACCCCGTAAACATTATCCATAACCTCTTAACAAATCGGAAATGTCGAGTCCGAATCGGTGCATATCAGACCCACACTTAATCAGCGCTGGCATGATACAGAGCTCAGTTTGTGCCGCCGTTCTCTTTACACTATTATATTGTAGATTTACCACCCACTTTTTCCATCCGCAAATTACTCCAAGTATAGCGCTATCATATTTCGAGGTACATGAATTTACCAAAATACTAAAATACAATCCACCACTTAGTTAACATAACAAGAAGAACCTTCGACTCGTTATATTCCATGATCGCAATTTTCAAAAGAACCAGTAGATTAGATAAGAAAATCAAGATTCTCTGCTACAAACAATTGATAAGACCCTTAATGACATACGTATTTGCCGCTTGCTCTTCGATTTTCTCACACTAAATTAAATGGTGCTTGGACGTAAAATTATCCGTCTAATAACTGGAGCCAGAAAACCCCGTGGTGAATACAGGCACATACGCAATCGTAGAATATATCTAGCTGATGGTATTGAAAGAATTAACAGAATATTGGTAAGACAATCACTAAAAAAAGTCTTAAACAACTTGAGAAACTCTGAAAACTCTATTTTGAAACGTTGTATGGAGAACCCATCAATCACAGAATTAAACATCCAATGGTTCTTGACTATTTAGAACGGGCCGGGAAGTTGTACAATAATAACATACTCCTAATCCATTACCATCAGCGGGCCGATTCTAAAAATGGTCTAATTTATAGCACCGAACATTAAATGTCATTGAAATGACAACTATTACACTTGTATTTGTTCCCACTCGTTTAACATTATCATATTATTATATAATATCATTATTATTAGATTATAATGTAATAATAAATAAATTATAAGCACACGTGAGCTGTGATCACCACTTTTATGGGTACTTAAAAACCCATTCATCTTACGAGGAGGTCGACGTGACCCTTAATCACCACTTTATATATTTGACTCATATCAATCGCTTATCATCATTTGGTTATATCCCAACTTTTAATTACCTAATTCCTATCTCACACTAATAAAGATTTTAAACTTCATACCCAATTTACATTGATTCCATTACTAAATTGTTACGAATTAGCATTCCTTATCACTCATGATTAATGACACTTCTTATTCGACGATACTCATCGAGTTGCCGTATACGGTATGACACGCTTTGGTTAGATTATTTATTTTTTAAAATTCGATAACGAACAAATAGAAAAACTTACGGAACAAACCGACATACCGACGGACGATACAGACATAATAGCTGGACAGACACAGAGATGAACAGATGTACATAGAAATAGTTGTACAGATGGATAGACGGGCACAACATCACTCGGACCAAATTATAGTACAGACGGAAAGACGGACGGACAAGTGAATCATTGGCCAGACGTTCAAACGAATAGATGGACAAATTGACTGACAGACAGGCGGTCAAACGCTAATGGACGAACAAACGTATAGACGAACCGATGAACGGAACCTCACATTATATTAGTTTAGATCGACTTGAAGATATTGAAGATTTTCAAAACCATATACCATATACCATTCGTTTACCAAGTGCGTACTAACACGGCAGCAGCTTAGACGAACTTTCGTGACAACGGCAACTTTCAAATCAATCAATTTTTCTATTTCGGTTCTACATTGATTATCCATACAATGACTGACTTACTTATTGTTCAATTATTAAAATATGCATTACAATTTCCATTTATAACTTCATAAAGAGTTAATAAATACGACAGCAGAATTTATCGTATTAAATTTGGCAAAACTCACGTTTTGTATAATTTTTCGTTGCTGACAAATAATAAAATAAAATATACAAATTTGTTTTGGAATTAGCGATAACTTAAAAGTAAATCTTTTTTTATTCATGTTTTGATAAAAATAGAAAAATGTGCTTTTTTCTGAATAAATAAATAACTTGTTTAATGTAATAATTACTTTTATTAATATACATGTGCTAATTATTATTATAGACTTAATAAAAGTGAGTTACTCGTGTGTGCAAGACACCTGGCAAGAATTTGTCAACCTTTCTTGTCAACCCATGTATATAATATATATATAGGTACTACCTCACAACATATTCCAAACTCAGATAAATAGGTGTAGTAGGATTCAAAATCTTGATAGAAGCAGCAACGTTATTTAATCTTCCATACCCATTAATGCTGATTAAAATGAATTACAACGTTGAAACAAGTTCCATACAAAATGCAAATACGTTGGCTGCTACATTTTTAAATTACCCCACAAACTGGACGATTAAGACACGTCGCCGGCTCTACGTACTTACTTCCATGGTGTGAATCAAACTTGATGTTCTTTATTTACATTCAATTAAAAGACTTTTATAGTATTCTTAAAGGTCTTGACATTTATTCTGTCTAAATGTGTTGTATAATTATTGATGCCACTTCGCTACATTTACACGTAATCTCAGGAAATGTATTCAGTTTTCAACATTATGGAAGGTAGAAAATGTCCAGAAAATTCCTAAAATACGGTTTGAAGTCTAACTGACTTGATTTATTCATATATAGGTTTTCGGAAAAATCATTAACTTCAAAACCATATCATATTTGGAATCCAACAAAATTATTTATGATCGTCCATATGGTTTTCGGTTTAGCAGAGCACCTGAACTCATTATGACTTGTCTTAATAAATTCTGGCACAGAAGTTTGCAAATATTTGATGAGTCTAGGATTCTATGCACTTCATATATCTAATTTTTTGTCAGAGTTTTACGTAGAGTATTGTTATCAGACTCGTGATTCATTCATTCATTCATAAATCCCTTTATTACATAAAACTTGCAGCTATTATACAAAAATTACATTTTGTAAACAATATTTTTGTTTCTAAATGACATCGCATCGTGCCCATGATGCCTAATGTACATATTTTTATAATTTCAGAGTTATATGAGTGGGAATGTATACAATAAGCTAGGATTATAAAACCAGTCTCTACTTATTTTTAAATTGATGTGGTGATTAAGGCGCACGTGGGCCCGTTATGAGTAGGCTTATGCATTAAGTAGTGATTTTAGCTCACGTAGGTGTAGAATGGAAGTCAGGAAGCATGAATATGGCTATTCATAGGAAACGTAAAATATACAGGGCTTCGTATGTGCACTTTTGGTTTTGTTCAATGTTATATACTAATCCAGATCCAGGATTGGAATTTTAGTAGTAGTGGATTAGAATGCCGTTGTTATCATATAATCTTCCATTGTGTTCTAAATAATTGATAACAGATATAGTGGATGCTTGATGCTGTGATTTACCGATTCATTAAATCTTAGTGGTCTTCTGCCACAACGCCTGATGATGTTGTTATCAGAGTGTCTGATTGATTGTAGGAATTTTAGCGCTTGTCTAACTAGGATTCTATCTATTCTTTCTATACTCAAAATGTCCACTTATATAATTAATTGGAAAAGGGAGTTGTCAACCCAAGTTAAATCACAAAGTGATAATTTTACTGAAAATAAATTTTGTCTACAATATGGATTCGAACTCAAGTATAATGTCATGCTTCAGACTCAGGTCTACTGTCATGCTAGTCTAGCGCTTTACCACTATGCTATCATGACAGATTCAATGAATTATGTGTCAGACAGTCTGAACAGCCTTTTAATCCAAATTGTCTACTAATATTTTCAAACATGCATTAAGCACGAATTATTTCCACCGGGTTTTAGTACTCTGCATCATTCTTTTTATTTCAATAAAATTACAACTGTGGTTATGACCGAATAATTTGCGTGAAACTAAGAACTACTATCTTAACAATTGTTTGATGTTGTAAAATTTAATGCAGGTAAGGCATACTCATTACTATGTTTTCTCTTGTATAAACAAATTGCTCCTGATTTGTTAAATAAATGGTTGTCTAATTCTACGAAATTTGATTCTCTTGTACCGCATATACAATAAATTCTAAAACTTGACTTAAAATACTGCAAGACGATTTGATTTTTGCGTCGATGTACAAAAAATATTCCAGTCTAAAAAATATTGCCATTTTATATAAAATATTTATAAGACCTCTCATGGAGCACAATTCACACATTTGAGTCGGTACTACTGCCACCACCCTTGATTTCTTCCACAGAATTCAAGGGTAAATTTATAGGTTATGATCATGTCACCGGTCCCATAGACTCATTTTAGCATAGACGTAACGTGCCCGACCATTGCGTTTATTCTGCTTATATCGCTAGTATTATCTTGGGTCGGTAACTAAGTAAGTGCGGATTTTATTTAAAAAATAAAAGACAATTTTTTCATGGAACAAAGTAACTTTA
>JANSTX010054682.1:0-10813 GCA_027564355.1 Penthetria funebris | reverse complement strand
GCCATGTTGTGGTGATTTTCATTGGCTCTAGATTTAAAGTAGAATATGTTAGCCGCATATTCTCCTAGAGACCCTCCGATCACGGCCTGGATGCCTTTTAACGTCAATGCCCAAGACACAAGTACTCATATCAAACGTATACGTAATATGGAATTTTCATGTTCCTATAGAGTTCCTGGCTTCCATATCCGATGGAGCTTGAGTGATTACATTAATTAATGAAGTATACATCTTTGAATTACACTTGTTCGCTGTCAACATTGCCTATTTTTAAATTTAATTTTAATTTAATTTTTAAAAATTAATTTATTTTTTTTTTACATACTACCATTCCCCACTAAATATGCTGTGGATGAAATAAAATATAACCCATCAGAGTATTTTTCTTTCTGCAGGCTAATAATTACACTGATGAGAGCCAGAATTCAGCATCTGATTGAGATGGATAATTATCATGTAAACTGCTGTATTAGTCTATGGTGATAAATGTTCACCATCTTTAAGTCGATTGGTTGTATATCATCTTATACCATGTGGTTCGATATTCAATTTTGACAAACCCCAATATACGATGATTAGGAAAAATACTGGTGACAAAATACAACTCTGCTTCACACCTACATGTACATCAAATTTACAACTAAACTATGACTTAGCATTCTGCAATGTGAGTCACGATAAAGACAGCAGATCATATTCATCAATTTGAACAGTATTTCAATCAATTCAAAATCTGCAATGCTCTGCAATCATTTTACGAACACTCGGTTCTGAACCTAAATTAACCTTGTCATTTAAAAGTATTGCAACAACCTTGTTTATTATGTTTAGTAAGGTCATTATCATTTCCGCTTTCCATTCTGTCTGCTTCACCGATAATGACATGTAGTACACATGCAAATTTCTCCAAGTTAACAAGCAGTTGGCATTGCAACATTTTAGATGTTACAATGTGGATTTTATTTCACCTATTTCAAAATCTCCATGTAGCCAACCTTCTATCAACTGAACTCTAAGCAACCGGAATCAATGGCCTATCTAGCTGCTCATTAAATTACTATATTTACCGATCAATTTGCTGCATTCCGAAGACCAATGGCCAATTAGGGTTACTGATTTTTGCATTTTATATTTTTTTTCTTACTATTGAATTCGATATTTTATCATTGATATATGAATTTATATCATAATTGATGAAATTAAAAAAAAGTTTACCATTTCATCTTAAATTGCAATTGCAAATGTGTACCAATATAATATTGTCGAATATTAAAATTTATCAAGCGAGACTTCAAAATTGCTGTCTAAATTATCGTTCTGCAGTCAAACAACATCAAGACGTTTCGAAGTCTTCGGATGTTTTTTGCATATTTGCCAATAAATGACAAATTTGCCCAATTACTAAATAGTGATCAATTTAAACATTCGCAACATTGAAGTTGCATAGATGCAACAGTTAGTTTTTGCACTTTTTGCTTATTGTTATATATACTTAATTTGGTCATTTATTCAATGATCATTGGATAACTAATATTCTACTACCAATTACAAGATTGTGAAAGTCATAGATATCCACGAAATGTCAAGTATTCTAATTTGTATTACACGTAGCATAAACACTCATTATAGATTCACAATTAGTATAATATTTGAGGCAACTATTGCATATATTTCAAACAAATAATAATATGTGATTTCGGCTTCTAATCAAGACTTCATCATAATTGATAATAAAAGTTGTCTGTGACATCCATTGTGGCTTGTTCAGTAGGTATGTAAAGTAATCTAGAATTTTGCTTTGATTATACGATCTGGCAATTTTACCAGATTCTGTTTTGATATGCTGGTATTAAGTCCATTACTATATCGTATGTGACCTGGCTAGGCATTAAATAAATTAGTGTCTGCTAACTTAATATTGTTTAGGACATCATTTTTCTGTTCAATACAAAGTCATTTATTAACATTTCACACGCAATTCAAAACTTTGACAGTAAGAGTTGCTGTCAACGCCAGTTTTGCGGTCTGATGGAGTAAAGATACAGTTATAGTCGAAATGCTAATTAAAAACATATCAAATATTATGATAACTAAAAGCGAAGAAAGGACGATTTACAATTTCCTTGCATTAATCACTGCCATAAAAAGTCAAAAATCAATGTTATCAGGAGCACAGAAGATATTTCAAGTTTTGTTAATAAAATTACACTCTGATTATCATGTTCTCCTGATAGAAAAATTTAAAATTGTACAAAATTCAAAATTGATAATTTAATACCATTTTACAATATCACTTTGTAGAATAGTAAATATTTTCGATTATCCAAAAGTTGCTCTTTGTATTTTCAACGTTATTGAAATTGTATCAGGAAATCATAATCGCTAGTATGTATTTTTTTACGAAAAAATCAAAATATCTCGCGAACGGTTAAAAATGCAGCTTTGCTGTCTGAGGAGAAAAAATGCAGATAGCTCGTAGTACATCTTTAATATGTATTAAATATTCTGAAATCAAATATGTTTATTGTAACTATAAGAGTGCAATTAGCATTTGGTCAGGAATTTAACTATACAGAATGATTGATTTTTTTTTTTACTAAATATTTGTATGCAATAATACTGAATGGGCGTTGAGGAGTACTACGTGACTAAGACTAAGTGAAAACAATGGTTTAATCTAAAATTAACTTGATTTTTTATATGACATGCACAACAATTTAATAAATTTTATAGAGTTGCTATCGATGCATAAATCATTTAAAATTAATTTTATTATCTTTCATTTTTAAATAATCGCTTTCGTTAATGAATCGAGCAATAAGTTATTTCAAATAAGCAAAAAGAAGAAGCGGTTTTCCCAATTAACAGTTTAGTCCTTTAACGTTGAAATGTTTATAATTTTGTTTTCCTTCTGATGAATTACCATATTCCAGTGCTCCTGTATATAATGGACATTACATGCTTAACTTTAAATATAAATTTCGTATTTATTTTTTGGTCTCCTACTTTTTATTATTTATTATAATATCAGTTGACTTATATAAATACATAAGCCATTATATTTAAGCGGATTAAAATTCAATTGCGTGTTGAAAATTCAAAGAGAATAATAATTGACTGTTGCAAAAATTATCCTTGCAAAGGTAACAACAATATTCAATTTATCTGTCAAAACTTTTAATTTCTTGTATATTTTTTTGTTTTGTTTTCTGTAATTTTTTGATAAAGTAATTTATTTTTATATTGGCATGTTTCATGATGTATGAAAATATATTTTTTAAATAATTTTACAGGGTAATGTGTTTTTAAATTAAAAAAATATCAAACAACATCTATTTGTACACATCTATACATAAATAATATGAAGTCATCATGTAATGAATGTTTTATTGCAAAGTATAAATTTATTTTTGTAATGAAATTATTATTTATTATTAGTGATAATTAGTGAGTGATTAATGTTTTACTTGGTGAATTTAATAAAATATTAAAATTATGTTCTTATTAACCATAACAGCAGAAAAAATATTCTAAAAAAAAGCAACAGCAAGAAAATCTGCATGGAAAGTTAGAAAGACGTAATTACACAAAAAAATTATTTTGAAAATTTAAAGGTTCGTCGTTTTACAGCTCTTTTGTTTTATTAAGTAATACCTCTTTTTTTTCTATTTAATTTTTTTAAGTTTTTTTGTATTATATTTAATTAATCATTTATTGATATTAAAATAAATTAATTAAATGTTGTAAAATATGATGTGTGATTCTAATTGGATAGTTGAATACAGAAAAAGTATTGAAAATACAATTAACACAAGCTTAATGAATACCAAAAACGCAGAAAAATGCAAATTACTAAAATAAAAACGTATATATTTAATTACGATGATGGCATTAACATGTGAAGATACATATGAAATTTGCAGTATACAATGATCATTAATGAGATATTTTATTAATTAAGTTATCAAAACTACTAAGGATTAAAATTTGATTATATAAGTAAAAGCAGGCGCGTAAACTAACTTTATTTTCTTGTGTGGCCAACGGCAGAGTTAAAAAGTAAAGATGTGGAGAGACTTAATTTTCAACAAGTGTTTAAGTTTTAACCAAACATCAAACTATCCTATTATCGAACAACTATTTTAACCTAAACCGATAATATGAAATTTAATAGTTTGTTACCCAGCGATGCGATTACAGACGAGTATTTTGTAAATTAATTATTAATCTGTAGAGTTGTATGATGATGATTTCGCAGAATATGAAGTACTTAACTTACATCGTGACATGTTCTTTAATAATGCAAAAACACAAAAAGTAGATCAACAAATTTATCTAATATTTACAAGTTTTTAAGAGAAGAACCGCATGCTAGAGAAATGCTTCATGTATATACGATATTGATACAAATGTTGATAACTGTGCCAACTAGCGTGTTCACAGCAGCGCGGAGTAATTCAGCGATGAGAGATTGAAAACGTAATGTCTCATCAATACAAATCGAGACATTACTGAACAAATAGATGTTGATAAATTGTGAAACGAATTCATTTCTTGCAATGCATTAAGTAAAACAAATTTTGTAATAAAACAAAGCCAAAGTTAAATAAAAAATAAAAAATGTTAGTTTCTTCTCCTTCTTCTTCCTTGCCCTTTTCCTTATTCAGAGTCGGCCCTCCTACTTCTCAATCTATTTCTCCACAATGCATTCAATCTGTTAAAGTCATTTTGAACAACTGATAACCAAGTAGCTTGTAGGCGACCGCGTTTCCTTACATCTTTTCCAATGTTCAAAGCCAATTTAACGCAATAAGTTTCCGGTCTACGCATTACGTGACCGAACCATCTTAATCTACTTTGAGTGATTATGTTGGTGATGGGAGTAACTTTTAAACTGCCTGGAATATAGTTGTTCTGAATTCTGTCCTTTACACCGGAAAACCATCTTAACATCATGTCAGAGTGTGTCGTTTCTGCATATGATTTCATTTTATAGCCCAACATTCAGAACCGTCAATCATTGCTGGTCGAACAACAGTTTCATATACCTTCCCTTTTATCTTTAGTGGCATTTTTCGATAAAACTTCAGACACTGATCTGCACTTGATCCAACCGCACTTTATTCGATGTTGAATATCATCATCGATTTTACAGTTTGTTGTGATAAGTGATACCAAATATTTGATGTTTTCAGTATCAATATGATCGTGCCTTGTTGGGGAGTCGAATGATTACCATTAAATGAAAAATACATGCACTCTGTTTTAGTGTGACTTATATGTAGTCCGTTGGCCTCCAATACCGAATTCCATAGATTTATTTTCGAGTCCAATTCAATTTGATTCTCTCTTATTAACACTATGTCATCTGCAAATAGCATAGTCCATGGAAGAGGATCCTGTATTGAACCGGACTGAAATTGAATAATAGTTATAAAGATTAATGGGCTTAATGCAAAACCCTGATGCACATCACCGTTTACATTGAATGAGGTAGATGTTCCGCAATGTGTTCGGATTCTGGTGCTATCATTCATATACATGTCTTTGATAGTAGATATATAGTAGATATATGATGCCATGATAGTAGATATATGCCTGCCAATAGAGATCTCTAGATAGGTACTCTATCAAATGCCTTCTCAAGATCTATAAAAGTTATATGGAGGTCTTTTTTATTATCTCTAAATTTTTCAATCATTATACAAAATGTTTGTATAGTATCAGTTGTTGATTTGCCTTTCACGAATCCGAACTGGTTTTCTGAGATATTATTAGATCACCACGGAGTCTTGTGTCCAAAATTCTTTCCCATATTTTTAAGGTGTGTGAAGTAAGTTTGATTCCTCTGTATTTAGTGCAACTCTGTATATTTCCTTTATTTTTATAAATTGGTAAGAGATAGCTTCGTCTCCATGAATTTGGCATGTCACCTCCGCTTAAGATCTTAGTTAATAAATTTGCTAAACATTAATATCCAAGATCACCCAGATATTTCCAAAGATCTGATGGGATGTCATCTGGACCAACTGCCTTATTTCGTTTCATCGTTTTCTCAGTATTTTCGACATCCAATGGAGTAACCGCATTGACTGGCACCAAAATACGATTTGAGTCCGAAATCCGTTGATTAGGATATTCTTCAAAAAAAAAAGTTGATTGAAGTATTGCTTCCACCTATTATTTACTTCTCTGTCAGCAATCAAAACATTTCCACTCTCCTCCTTTATGTATTTAATAGAATGTATGTCCTTGCCTGCAGCATGTCTTTGCGCAGCAATTTTGTATATCTCGTTTTGATCGCCAGACTCAAGACGCACATATAGATGATTTGTGACTCTAGATTTGGCAAGAGTTACCGCCCTTCGTGCAAATTTTGTAATAAATCATAGCCAAAGTTAAATAAAAAATAAAAAATATTATTTTATCACAAAAAGATTAATTTTTTATTATTTTTATTTTTTTTATGCTGAATTTTGACAAAATCTAGATCTGTTCAGAAACAGCCTCGAAGCCACACACTACTTTACGCTCCTCTGTGAAATAGTTGTATGATAACAGTATCATCTCCTTGCTATATATACTCATATAGGAGAATAGAGCATTAACTAAAAACACTATTATCCTGGTCTCTGACTACAAATGTACATCTCTCAATTTGCTGCTACATAACCATTTAACATCAATCTTGTTCTTGAGCAACCGGTTTTCATACTATCCAAGCGGTTCTGTTCAAGATAAATAATTTGTTTTAAAAATGCACAACATTAGGTAGATTTTCCAAATTATTAACATTTTAAGCATAATATCAAAACTCTATTCAAGCATTGTATGCTATATTTTTAACTTGTATGCAGATTATCGCTTAGCTTGCAATAAAAGAATTCAAATGTCATCATCGACATTCAATTCAATCAGTTCCCTGATATTTGTGCTACATTTACAATTGCACTTAGAAAACTTCACTATTGTTATACTTATCTATATGCAACTAAGCCTGATTAAAGTTGTTCACAAATGACATACATTGCTATTTAATCAAATAGTTTTTAATTAATGAAGTGAAACTCATATTAGTCCTGATACCTATACTTGTTTTCGTGACATTTTGGGTGCAATGCTCTTAACAATGAAGTGAATCATATTGCGTTTAATACATTTGCGGATGTATTAAATCAAAAACAAGATTATTACTGACAACGGGATTTTGTAAAGATTCTGAAGTAATCTCAAAATCTGATATGTTATTCCCATATTATTGACTATGAAATATTATCTCATCATCTACAAATTTTTATTGAACCCGAATGCCAATAAATTCGTGGACAATTGTACTAAAAGATTTTGTCGAAAAAATTTACAGTCGATAAAATTAGTCTAACCCAGTGATTTAGTCTATTTTCACAATTTAATTTCAGCGATGCTCACTCAGAGTGGGCTGTATTGGCAATAATCACATAAGTGAATTCAATTCTTGACCAAGTGCTTACATATTCAAAGGAAAGAGAGCTGTAAAAGAATTTTTTTCCTCTTGTGAAACCACACAGTCATTGTTAAGTGTCTCTGTGAAGTGCAATTTTATTAGCGGATGATCAGAACAAAAATTGGGGAATTTCTCGTGGTTGGTGGTACTATACACTTTTGCTTATAAAAGATTATAAATGACTATTAGTTCAATATGGAGACATTCTCTGTTAGATATGTTTGTATTTATTGTGGTGTGGATATTTGAAGTGATCAATATTTGAATATTGGAGAGGTGAAATTAAGCCTAATGGACAACATAAAGAGAGAATGTAGAACTTCTAGACGCATAAATATTGCTAAATTTTGAAAGTTCAGGTTGCTCAGAGTCCTTTTGAATTAAGATCGGCTACAAGACCTATGTAATTGGATTTTTGATACACTGAGGTGACGGTAATCATAGAAGGTACTTAACCACCTTCACTTTAACTTGATGTAACCAATAGATCAGGATATATGTCAAAAATAGCGTGTGACAAAGATTGATCATATGGTCTCGCCTGGAATATATAGCTAGTTAGCAGGTTAAACGAACATTCTTTCTTATATATCTGAATTTTCAATACACATATTGATGTCGCCCAAGAATGTAATTCACATTATGTTCTGACTACAGATTTGCATATATTTTAAATTAAACTTTCAAAGGAAATGCGATGTTAATATAATAGTTTTTACCCATGGTTAAGAAAGAAGAAACATTTTCTTCGAGAGCAGTAGACACCAACTATTTGAAGCAATCATTTGCTGATTTTTAATGGTACACTCTAATATGTGTAGTTTCAATTAATTTTCCGACAATAATAGACTGGATACGTGGTATTTATTTCAAGGTACTACGAGTATTTGGCACCAGTCTGCTGAAATCTTAAAATATTTTAACTTCATGAAACGCGGCTCCTATGCAATACTTTACTATATAGTAAGTATTTGTCATTAACTTTTCTGATTTTAAATAGATATGTAAGCTAATAACTACAATCATATGTGTATAAATATATATAAGGTTAATATGCACTTCGAATGTCGACCCATGTATATATAGAACAAAATATATATAAGTATCGTGTACTTGAAGAATATTACAAATTTTTAGAGACTCAATTAACATGCAACTTGAAAATTATGAAGGTACTTGTAAACAACATAAGATTAAACATATAAATGCATAATATTTAAATGCAATGCGTGCCCTTGATTTCTTATTAGTTCTTGTATTTGTAAAGTATACGCTTTTTTTGCTTAAGAAAATGCATTTAATGTTCTGCCTTGTTATTTGCCAGTTTCAATGTAAGAAACTGTTGATAATAATAAAAATGAATAAAAACTAAAAAAAATTAAAATAGAAATCAACTCTTATTCAAATTGATATTTTCTCCTCAAGTTTTTACATTGAACCATTTTCAAGTAGTTAGTTGTTGTTATTTCGGAATAAAAATCAAAAGAAATTAAAATTTGCAGTCTGGTTGAGAAAACATTTTAGAATTTTCAGGATTCAAAATTTTTGATCTACAATTACACTAAAGATAATCTGATTTTTTCAACATAGAGCTCTGTTCGATACAACTAATTAAAATTAAATTTTTAAGAATTTATTTTATGTTCATTAATTTCTTCTGCATACCATATGCATTCCAGTCTTCTTTTCCTTCTTTTTCTTGTCGGATGCCTTATTCCTCCTGCTTCTCCATCTATGTCTGTAAACATATCTGTTTTCTGTATTACCACTATTGGCATTACATCTCTGTTTAAGTCATTTTGAAGCATATCGATAGCTAATAAACTGCATGCGTCTTCTAGAATATTATAAAAAAATTCTAACAATGGAAAAGCATTATTGTTTTATCAAATTCCAGCTCGTCGATAGATACTAATTTTAAAAAAATAGTGGGTAATATCAATCTAACGTCCATACATTTTTTGATGTTTAATTATTTATAAATTTTCTAGTGCAGTTTGTGTGAGAGATTGAAATGATTAAAAGTTGTCAACTATAATTATCATATTTTAATTACCATCACCATCAACATCCTCATCACCTATTCAGTTATAGCACGGAAATGTTTACGGTCACCCCAAATTGGCATTGAATAAATACGATGAAATATACAACAATCAAGGACGCAGTCAAAGCAGACTTGAAACAAATTCAAAGAAAATATTCACCACATTATATTATCCAATTCTATACCTTCAGATTATATGGCCAAAATTAAATGTCCAAATGTCTTGTCTGTAGACTTGTTGTACGGAATTCTCAATAATAAATTTGATTGTTAAATTTTTTTTTCCATTACTAAATTTAAATTATGTGTTTCTAGTTTTTTTTTATACGAATGCTCATAACAAACATCTTACTAGACCAATGAGGTCTAGTAATAGTAATACTTATGTGATACAAAGTAATCCCTACATGGTTTAATTTATGTGAGATCACATGTATTAGTTATGGAAAATATTCAAATAAGGTACTTATTCTGTTTTAGGGAGACGAAATCACTCTTCAGACTCTGAAACAAGACTACTGTTGAAATATTTAAATACACGTCGTACTAGCAAAGTGGTAAAAACATTAGACGGCGATGGACCGGAGTTAGCACCTCATTGTAGACAAAATTCTCAAATTGTAAATTAATCACTTTGTGACTTAACCGTGGTTGAACATAAACAAATTATAATTCATCGAATGATAACACAGACAACCTAATGTTTCTGATTACCTGATATAAACTAGAACAATTGTTCATTCTTTACATGATAGCTTGTAAAATATAACTTTAGCTGTTATCAAGGTGTTGCTTATGTCGCTTTATGGAAATTTAGAATAGTTACGGAAACCTTTCAAATGCAACAGTTATTCTGCTTCAGGATGAAAAAACATTTTACTGACCTTGTAGCAAAATAATTGTTAAAAATTAAATATTAAATATCACCTAAAATTTTTGTTTGCCTGATACAAAAATTAATACCAAACTTTTTATTTCATACATGCTTATTATGCAGTCTTACAGTAAAACTTACGTACTGTCAAGGTAATATCAAGGCAATACTCATGTGATCTGATGGTAAAAACTATAACATGTAACTGTAATACTTATTTGGTCTCAAGGAATATAAACTATTCCAAGCAAACTAATTTTTGACATTTGAAATATAGCGAAAACTATAAATTCTAAATGTCATTTAGAACCTGCTCAGAATATATTCATACATTTTTAGGCCCTGGGAACAAAGTTCCAAGGGTCTATTGTATTTGATTCCGTTCATGTAACGCTAAGAAATAAACATC
>JANSTX010054680.1:0-10815 GCA_027564355.1 Penthetria funebris | reverse complement strand
AAAAATATATAATTAAACGTATTAGAAACGATTTTTAAAAAAATAGAATAATTAATTTGACTTTAATTATTAATAAAAATGAATAAAAATTAATAAAATCATTGAATGTTTCTTTAAATGATTATAGGACTGTCTGATTTGTTAAATTAAATTATAATTTTATTCTATTAATGTAAACAACAGCAAGAAAATAATCAAAAACAAAAATATGATAATATTTTAAAATTAAAAAATATTACGAAATTAAATTAAAGCCTATAAAATATGTATCGAAATCAAATACATCACAGCGGTGAATAGCCTGTTGAATCACAAATGAATTATTGATCTAGGTTAGGTTCACTTAACTTGATTATATAAGGCCTGTCAAAATATTTTAATATTATTTTTTTTTGCTAAAGCACTTGTCATTCACAATTTGTGTAGTGACCACTTAATAAATTTTATGAAAAACATGACACTAATTAATTATCACTGTGTATTTTAGTATTGTTGTGTATGCATTAAAATATGAAGAAAATACATTGCCATACACATTTGTTATAAGACGAGTACATTATTATTACTTGATGGAAAATATGTAGTGTTGTGTTGTAGGTATCATATTTGTATACGGGCGCGCATACAC
The DNA here is from genome assembly GCA_027564355.1 of Penthetria funebris. NCBI lineage: Eukaryota > Metazoa > Arthropoda > Insecta > Diptera > Pleciidae > Penthetria > Penthetria funebris. The sequence continues at coordinate 10,187 of JANSTX010054680.1, read as the reverse complement.
CCCATTTCCATCGTCATCAACACCGTGTACTCGTACTTTTTTCTGCAAAAACGTCCTTTTTACTGCGGAAAATTAGAACAAGAATTTACCATCTTTATTTTTCTTTTATGCACATTAACATGCACCGAGTATATACAAAATTCTATACACTATACACATGCAATATGCATTTGTGTCGACAGTATATAGCCTTCTTAAAATTAAAAATCTTTTGTAATAAATGAAACGCAAAAATGCTATCCTTAACATCGTTAACTTTGTCTTTAAAAACAAAAACGAAAATTTCAATATGAACAACACTGTTTTTTAAACAATTAAACCCGTTAACAAGTCTTAATCTTTTATCCTCTCTAGGTTATGTTTTTTTATTTTTTTAAAAAAAAGGATAGAAAATACTAAATCACAAAAAAAATATCAAATTCGGTATTTATACATTTAATAAACATTTAATTCAAAATTTAGTTATTGTTTTGAATGGTAACAAACAGAAGTCAATAAAAAAACACCGGATAAAAATGCATTAAGAAATTATTATTAAATGCAATTGAATTTTTTCATATTGCAGCACAAAAATGATTTGGGTGTTGCGCCAAGGAAAAACATACCCCAAACGAGGTAAAGAACCCCAGCTACTAAAACGATTTTATCAATCGTTTTTGCCTCGTGTTCATATGTTACAACAGTCGTTCGAGTTGAGTATGCGCCCTAATTGAATCTATCGATTTCCAAACTAATAAAAAAAGGAAAGGATGTATGGAAACAGAAACAACTGAAAAACAAATCGTAAACATTATAAATGTATAATCGAAGGGTAACTTAACATTTTAGTGGGTTAACAGGACATTTACATCAAAGTTGAATGCATTTTCGAAATATTGCAGAAAACGAAAAATTTATTGTATTGAAAATTCTGTATGCATGACGCTTAATTCTAGCAATATTAACTTTAAACTATTCAAACACATAAGAATTAATGATTAAATATTAATTTAATGGCCTAGAATGAGGATCGAATACAAAAGACAATTGAATTTCTGACCTGATCATAAACCTTAATGGAGAAATTCTAGAGGTGCATCTTTTCAGTAATTATAATTTGATAAATGGGCATATGAAATTAAAACTCATTTACAACATTGCAGTTCAGGCAGAACACGCTGCAACATGAGGGAAACTTACCATCTGGCAGATAACTAATCGAGTAACTCAATTCAATATATATGACACAAAATATTGAAGATGTACATGGTTGACATTGCATTAATATTGGATCCCATTATTAGTGGATTGTGGTTGACTGATTATGAGACTCGGATGGTGTTGTCTATCATCAAAATTACTCAACCGATCTTTACCTCCACTCGGTGTCACCGATAACTTGAACACGGTATATGATGGTGTTAATGTCGTGTTTTTCGACTACTTGGAAAAACAATTCAACAACAAACTATGTAGTTGGGTATTTTTGCACCACACTATCGAAATATTCCAATATATTACTAGATAATTATGATTGATCCTATATTTTCCAGTTGGCAAATTTCAATTATAATTATTGAGTGTACATTTGATGTTGCATGCGTCATATCAAATGCGTTCTCTGTTAAATATTTCACAGAACATATCAATACATAAAAAGTTATTAAAGTCACTCGATAGTATTGATCGTGGCATGATGTAAACAATTCTTGAAAATTATGGAAAACCGTCACTATAATGAACATGATCCGTGTATCATGATTCACAATATAGACTTTTATATCGTGGAAGTCTTGATGTTTTTTTTTTTTTGATGTCTTTTATTTTATGCCATTTGAACAACTCAGGCTCGTCACAAGAAACTTGAGTTTGTATTTCTTAAACACTTGTGTTTTTTTATAGGTTGGTAGAATTGCTTTTATGTTCATTCGCTAATTTAGATGAGTTTTATTGTGGTAATTTTTAAACTGTATTTCCAACTGCTCCCTTGAGGATGTGAATTACTTAATTAGATCAAGAATAGTTCTCATCAAAATGATGGATCAGAAACCAGATTATAGTGAACATTAATTCCTGCTGTTAATCATATAAGTTTTTAGCTAAAAGATATACATAGAGCTAGAATTTCAAAATCATCTCTTTAGAAACATCATATATAGTTTCCATCGCTTTGTATATCTACAGATTAATGGACTTAATGCAGCAAAAGGTGATTTTCTGAAATCACGCTTAAAATATTTTTATAAAAATGAGCATCATTGCACAACAATATCATGTAGATATTTTCAAATATGTGATGGAATGTCATCTGGAGCAATTGCTTTATTTCGCTTCATTTTTTCCACACCATTTTTGAATTCATGTAGAGTAACTTTATTGACAGACTAAAAATTATTTAGCTTCCACCTATTATTTACTTATCTGTTAGACTTAAATCAATTAATGGCCTTAGAAATTAACGAAGCTATCGTAGGCAGATCAAGAATTGAGGAAATGTTAATTCGACGTTTTAGAGATAACCGAGATTCGCGGATGGAAATCCGAGAAAGGTTTACATTATGCAGTAGAAACCTTTTTATTGCATCATAGGATGACAAAGACGAATTTTTAATTAATTATCACGAAAGTCAGATATTGTTATTTGAATGTAAATGCTGGTTAAAACAGTATTAATTGAGAATCTGTAGTAGGTGTGAACGATATGAATGATATGAACAAGAATGGTGAGCTATTAGTGGATAAGTGTATAAATCAAAATATTTTTTTGTGGTTGGTGGTACACGAACTGCTGAATAGGTATGTGGTTCAGATGTTCAGAAAGCTCAGATTGTAGTTGAGAGAAGTGCGGCTACACGAAAATTTCAAGATTCTACTCCATATCTCCAAAATGCAGAAAGAATGCAGTACTGAAAATATTGAGAGATAAATGCTAAAAACGGAGTTAGTCAACACTTTCCATCAGTAACTGTTAAGAATTATTACTGAACAATTGATAGAATGCCAAACACAATTATATGTACGTTGTTTGTGGACTTTAAACAAATGTTCGATCATCTTGATCGTGTTATGATAAGCACAAATCTTGTAACTCACAGACCAACTTCTACTTGTTCCCCTTCTTCTATTGTTAGGTAATAGACCTGGGTTTTTCTAACAATTTAGTTTTGAGATGCGAATGTCGAACTTTCTCGCTTTCTATTATCTGGCAATCTTTCAACATTGTTAATAACCATATTGAACAATGTTGAACTCAAACTGTCACCATGACGGATTCCAGCCGATATTGGTATTTCATTTGTAAGCTTTCCGTTTACTTTAATTCGCGTTGTGTTTTTAAGATTTATCTGCTGTATACGACAAGTTTTTATGTTATCTTAAATTGCGTATATTCAAGACAAATTGAAAATCGCTGCAAGATTTGGAGAATGACGAATGTCGTCAGGTCACAAATACTAAATAGAGACATTTCATTTACTGTGTGGATGTCTTTTATTAAATTTTACTACCAATAAAACGAAACTATTCTGCGATGTGAATACTTCACAGAATTTTAAAAATTTTACGAAAACTTGAATTTATATTAAATAATCCGTTTTTCACACTACAGTAAATAAATACGTTACAATAATTTATATTCACTAATTAATTTTCATAGGCTACATAAATAAGTGTATGTCGACTACCTACATATTTTATTAAAGAAAAATTTTCAATTTTTTTTTTAATTTTAATTTGTTTTTTTTTTACTGGCTTTTCTGAAATTAAACTCCAGTTCATATTGTCTTGTCAAGTGATATATAATTTTTAATTTTATTTTTATAATTAAATATCTAAAATAGAAAAAAAAACAGCATTTGTACCCAATTCGAAATCCGAAAATAAATGTGTAATATTTTCTGTAAGTGTTGTGTTTATCGCATATGTCTTCTAATCCCATATTTATAATTTATTATAATTTTTTTTTCATTTTTAGCTTAGAAATTTTACTTCTTCATCTCCTCGAACGACCTGTGAGCCCATCGTGTACATATTATTATAATTGAAAATGGAAGCAATTTATCTGACAACCAAAGAAAATCTGTAAGTGCTGTGCAAGAGTTCTTATAATTTTTGTTTGTTAAATAACTCCTACACATAAAATAAATAAAATTAAATTATTAGTGCTGTTGGTACGTACATAACAGTAAATATTCCCTAAATACACACTTTAAAAACCGTCCCCCCTCTCTGTTTTACACAATGTCCAATTTTACAAATTTAATTTCAAATAGGAAAATTCATTAACTCCACCATATAATGTTTTCCTCTATGTTTGTCTACTTAGAGTTAATGTACATTTTCTTTTTTTATTTTATTTTTTTTTTATTGGCGTATCAAAGAAAAATATTTTCTTTTTAAATTTTCTTTTATTTTATTATTTTTTTTTTTTTAAAAAAGTGTACGCGAGTTCTACAGGAGGAAAAAAAATAATTACGTTAATCGTAGTTGTGAGGAAATTTTTTTTTTTGTTTAAAATAATTATTTACAGTAAGTGAAGTATATTAATTGCAGTCATTATTTTTCTTTTATCTACTACTTACAATAGAGATTTTCATTTAGTAGAAAATTGTATTTTCAATTTATTGTCTCATCTAAATAAATATTATAAGCAGCAAAAATAGTCAAGCCTGTACCTTTCGTTCATTATTTCTAAAATTGCACTTTGGCGAATTGAGATATAAATTTAAAAATAGAAATGAACGTACTCATGAGAGTAATATAATAATGTTATTAATTGTCAAAATATTCATTATGTCGTTCATTTACCAAAAAATTATGATCAAAAACCTGTCATCAGACGATGCCTGTTCCCTAGGTGTGTAAATTTGAACTATTATACATTTAATACTTTTGAATTTGACCCTGACTATTCGAACTGACTCGGTTTTCGAAAAATACAAAAATGTTTCACCAGAGGATATGGTCTCGCTCAACACACGAAGATCAAATTTGTACAGCTTCAATTCTTCAGCCACCTGTGTCGTCAGTTCAAGCATTGTTCTAACGTTTCAGGTTCTAAATCGTGTCCGTTTACGTACGTCAAATATCGTCATATTCCAATCATATCTGAGGTCATTTGTTGACGTTTCTCATGCAACTAAGTATTTTAGCAATACACAAGATGCAAACACAGAACTGCCTATGGTGTTACATATTAATTTCCTAATTTTGCGCCCAACAACACCAGTGCGCTCATCCTAATCCAGATCAGAAAAAAATAAATTCAAACAAAAATATTAATTCCTTCAAAAATTTACAACACACAAGGGTAGTGATAGATCCAGCAGAAAATGATCGTAAAATAATCTAATGTATGACTTGCCAGCAACATGACAATAAGTTAGTGTCGTCAGCAATTCATTACTATCGTCATCCTAGACACGTCAAATGTGCAAGTGGATACCATTGCACCAATAAAGGTGAGTGCAATACTAAAGAGATAAAGTAAAATTCACATTATGTTTAAGCTGTCATCCGGCAAGGTATGCATTGAAATATGTACAGATTGAAATACATAACAATATATACATTGAAATACATTACAAAATGGATGTTGCATTCCGACCAAGAACAAATAACACTAGGGACTATCATATGACCAGGTGGCAAAAAGTAATCGGTAAAAAAATGTTAATAATACAGATGCTTATGACAACAGTTTTAATAATAGTAGATATCATCACTTTTTATTTGGATCATTAAGTTTGATAATCACCACTAACTGTTACGGTATTGTTTCTAGTACGCTCAACGAAAAATGGTCTAGTAATGTCGTCATTCTAAATATCGATGCAATGGGTGCATTTGTCGTTGGTGTATCAATTGAGAATTTTCAGTGCATATATATCTACTATTTTGTTTAGTAACAAAGCCAAGTCATGTTGGTTTTTTTCCAAAAATTGAGGTCATGTCTAATGATCTGCAAAATCAGCTAATGTTGCATTTTGTAGTTCTGGTGTAAATCATTTTTCATTTTGTAGTTCTGGTGTAAATCATTTTGCATTTTGTAGTTCTTGTGTAAATTGAATTTCATATGGGTCAAATCTTTTTTGGGAATTTTTGCCACAATTACTTGAGATATTCGCAAATCTTGTGCACTGCGTCCAGATAATATGCCACGACATTCACCAAGACTATTCTTCACTGCATCAATTTTTCGTGTGTTATTCAATACACGTTAAATGGTTGACTTGTTTGGTACATTAACATGTAGCATCAACAATTAAACAATTATTTAAATAAAATGAATCTATGATTTCAACAATGTTGCTGTAGCGTTTTATGATCCATAATAAATTGTTATCGATTATTCTTCTCAACTGTCAAATGTCAACTAAGAAATTTAATTCAATTACGATGATCTAATGTGTGAATAAAACATACACACCTAATCAACGTATCGTAACATCAGCTGAAATGTAAATAGTTGAATTTAAGTTGAAGCCTCTTAAGATGCATAAAGTGCAAGATTTAAAACCTACACAAAAGGCAAAAAGACTTCAATGATCACAGGCATTGAAAAGCGTACAAGCAAGTGGTAACATTTAGTGTCTTCTATTGAGAAAATTTTCACTGTTCAGCAACACGTAAACGAAAAGTGTAATAACAATTTTTACAATGGTTGAGCTGGAGTAAGTGCAAATGGTTGCCAGAATAATACTTGTCAAAATGTGAGACTGTAGTTACACTTCGAGTGACAAACCCCACCATTGCCTTTCAATTATTACATAATACGATAATCATCAATAGACTTTGTAAACATCCCTGTATATATAATGAAGTAATTAAGTCCTTTTAAAAACAATTCAATAACTACTAAGCAATTTTAAAAAGACGCTTGAAACTGCATTCATCAAATGGAAATACTTAAATTAAAATTGCTGGGTACGAGTACTACACATTAATTGTGTTGTATTGGTTTAATCAATTACAAACCAAGCATATTATTGTCTGTGTATTTGAGCACATTAAGAAGGAGTACTGCATGTAATAAATGTATTGCTTAAGTTTCTAATTAAAATCTATGTGTACATTTTATTGATTATTTTAAAAGGTTTTTTTTTGTTGTTGTGTAGATTTGAAACTTAATTGCATAGTACATAAATTTATATATGTTTTTATATAAATTTAAAATTATATGAGGTAATAAATATCAAGCATATTTTTTTCAAGTTAAAAAATCATAATTTTATTTTTGGAAACAAAATAATTCCGATGATTTTAATTTATGAGCATATGAATAATCTCTAGTTCAATGTCGAATGATGACTCACATCTAGATTACTCAATCCATCTACCCTATGCATTCACGAATATTTAAAATAAATTTATTATCTTAATGCCATTCTCTGCACCTACGTGGTTGAGATAGTATTGGATAATTGAGTCCTGTTAAAGAATTCTGGTCATTTGTGCTCATAAACTGGTAACATTTTCTAAATGTACCTCAACTAAGCATGTGAAAACCCAGATTCAATTGATTGATAGTGACTTGGATACTTGCAGGTTAAACAGTAGTAACGCACCATCCTTGTCTCATACAGTACATAGATACATGTTTGACCTATTTTATTTATTAGGATTAAGATTAGGATTCATTTGCGGAACCAGATAATTTTTTTTTTGTTTCTGTAGGTGTCCCAACTTAAACGACGCCATAACACAATTGAGGGTGTTTAAAACATATTGTGTTGAGATTATTATTAATGTCCGTAATATTTTGATGATTCTGCACTCCGATGATACTAAAAATCTTGCTCCTTGAACTATTTTCTTGACCTATTTTTAACTTTGGTTTAGGATAACATAGTGAGCGTTTATTTGGGTAACTATTGCAAACTTCAGTTCGTACGACCTAAGCCCATTGCATATTCATAAATTCGAACTTGCAAATGAGTCATGAAAGCATCTAAATATTGATGCAGTCTTATTGGTTTGATAGCGAACTTCTGCAGTAACATAACTCATAACTTACTCAATTTGTCATAATTTCGACAGCATTATCCTCATAACAAATGATACTATTCTATAACCAATTCAAGTAGATTCGATTTTCAGTATGATTTTGTCCATATTGAACAATGTTGGACTCAAACTATCACCAGACGGATTCCAGTCGATATTGGTATTTCATTTGTAAGCTTTTCATTTACTTTAATTCTCGGAGTGTTGTTAACATTTATATGCTGTATAAGAAGCTAATATCCGGCAATACATAATAGAAAGCTTGTGCAATATCGACGAATCACATAAAAATCGGTGTGTTGTATTTAATGGACATCTCCACAAGTTGTCATAATATTAATATAGAATCAATAGTTGATCTGTACCATTCATCGCAAATCTCAGCTTTTGACTTGATTTTATCGCCAATAATTTTAATGAGGAGTTTCTGAACAAATACCACGATAGGTATTGTTACACTAGTTCTCCAATCTGTGGGTGTCCTCACCATATTTCAAACACTCGTTTGATATATCATTAATAACAGATGCGTTCATCCGGTTGCAAAACTAAACTGATTCTGTCGTACTCAGTTCATCTGTCCATTTACTGAATCTCATTTGAGAGCAGCAAACCGTTTATAGATTGTATATTCTAAAGTACCATCCGGTTAGTTTGCCTGCCAGACGATGAGTCTCCCTCATGTTGTTTGAATTTGCAGCGAATTGTACCCAAGCTGCTAAGTTTTTGAAAACGGAACGCTTATGGCATTAGTTGACATAAAAATAATTATTTTGGATTCTGTGCTTCGTATGTCTCAAATGTGTCAGTAAATAAATTCTGGAAACGCGTAACCCATGCTTCAGTGGCTACTGGTGAACTTTGAGTATTTTCATTTACAGTTTTCTGAGAAAGTTCCAATTTTTTTTTTGTTCATCATGCAAATCCATGTCTTCCTTTCTAATTTGCGTTATTTTGGCATTATTTTTGTTGAGTGTATATAACACTGCATTCTGCCGGGGTTTTTAAACTTGAGTTATCTTCATCGTTGATGGAATTGTTCAAGATTTTAAGTTGTAATCTGTTCTTATATAGCTGCATTGTGCTGGTATCCATAATAGATTCAATATTTGTTTTTTGAATATATTCTGGAAACTTAGGTTATTCTGATCTTACAGATAGAATCAGCATATGATCCGTATCTACTTTACCAAACGCAAGAGATCTTACATTCAAAATTTGTAAGGGATTAAAACTTCAATTTGATGTAATGAATAGTCAATACTTGACGGTTGACTTCAGGTGTAATGCCAAGTGTAGTAACCGCATTGACTGGCCCTAAAATAGGTTTTGACTCCGGAAACCGTTGATGAGGATATTATTCATTCAAAAGTTGATTCAAGTATTGCTTCCACCTATTGTTTACATCTCTGTCAGCAATCATAGCATTTCCACTCTCAACCTTTATGGATTTGATAGAATGTATGTCCTTGCCTGCAGTATATTTCGTTTTAATCGCCAGACTCAAGACACTCATATAAATAATTTGTGGCTCTAGATTAGACAATAGCTACCGTCCTTCGTGCTTCTCGTTTTGCTATTTTATACATTTCTAAATCGTCACTGGAGCGAGTTCTTTGTTAAGTTTTGTATGATGTTTTCTTGCTCGTAATATTCTCCTGTGCGTCGGTATCCCACCACCAAGTTTGTTTTCCAATATGCAAAGAACATTTTGATATACCAAGATATTGTTTTGACTTCGCTTTGCAAAGCATTTCAAAGTCATTCCACATAACCTCCGGCTCCCGATCATCTAATATTAAATTGTGACTTAAGTATATAGAAAACGTTGTTATAAGACGGTCATTTCCCACATGCAACTTAAATCACTTTGTTTTTTCTATTTTCAAATTTAGTCAAATAGTATAAAATCAGTTTGGGATGAGTTATTACTAGTTTTGTACGTTATTAGGTGTTCCTCCTTTTTTGCAAAGTAAGTGTTTACTATGGCCAAATTATATGTCATTGCCAATTGAAAAATATCATCACCCTAATAATTACTATTGCCAAAACCATAGCCACCATGAAAAACATTAAAATTTAGATTTTTCTTGCCAACATGTCCATTTAGATCAACCATAATCAGCCTGGTTTCAGTTAATGGAATACCTTGTAAAACTGATTCCAGATGTTCCCAAAATTTCATCTTTGTGAATTCATCGGAT
>JANSTX010054679.1:0-12718 GCA_027564355.1 Penthetria funebris | reverse complement strand
TTATCAAATATGCTAATTTTCTTCAGAATACCACTCATATAAATGAGTTGAAAACATTTATTGTAATTTCATCCAAATGAGTATATTTTTGTTAAATTTAAGGTTATTGGTTAATGTTATGCTAGTAGTAAGTCATATTTTATGCTAGTAGTAAGTCATTTATGACTATATTGATATTTCTTGCCCTCGTCGCAACAGACGCGACAGACGGCCAGTAAATATAATAGTTATTGTACATTTGGAATGGTTTATTTTAATTTTCCAAAGTTGACATACAATTATTTATGGTATTCAGGTTTAAGTTCATGATGTTCGATGCCATAGAAATATTGACATGTTTCACAAGTAATAGAATGTGGTCGGCATATTCCATTTTGACAATAGGATGTATGATCATTTGATTTGAGTTTGGGTTACTAAGCAATCGTGTTGTATTCGCCACCGAAATGATATTGAAAGTATAAGGGTCGAATATGAATCTTAACTTAGATCAAATATACAGGTTCCGTCACACATGCGAGTATTTATAGTAATATTACTCAACAGCTGTAGAGGATGTAGATTCTGCATATGCTACGCCTCGAGGGCGCATAGAGTGGCATTACGATGTCAATTTGCCGTTTCAAACATGCATGTAACATCAAATGTGAAGTCAAATAACTATGATTTAAATTTGCCAACTGGAAAATATAGGATCAATCATAATTATCCAGTTATACATTTGAATATTTCAGTAGCGTGATGCATAAATCTCCAGCTGAGTTGTTTTTTCAACCAGTCGACAAACACGACATTATATCCATCTTTTTAGTGTCGATCGCACACCATTACTGACATATAACGTGATTACATTACAAGTGACACCGCGTGGTTCATTCTTCACCTATTGCATATTAGAAACGGCAAATTAACATCGTAATTCCACTCCAGGCGACCTTGAGGCATAAAACTTAAGATGATTCATGTATATCTCGTTTTGGTCGCCAGACACAAGATGTTCATATCGCTGATTTGTGACCTTAGATTTAGCAATGTAACTGCCGCCTTATATGCTTCATAATTTGCCTTTTCTTAAATTTTGACTTGCAATCTGTTTCGAAGTCATTTCACCGCTAGCAATCATCTTGACTATTGCATTTTATTTATATAGAAAACGTATGGTTATAAGAGGATCATATATAATTTAAATTACTGTGTTTTTTCAATTCCTTTTCGTGATTTGTATTTGTATATTTCTTTTAAGTGTCATCAAACTCAAGATTCTATTCTATTTAAAAAACAATATTTTTTTTAGATTATTGACATCCGTCTATATTTTTATCAATTTATGTTATCGATGTGGTTGTTTTCAGGTAATTTATAAAATTGCAGGCCATACATGTAATTTTGATTTTACATTTATTAAATGGCTGATATCATATGGTTATGTTATTTATATTTTTAATTACCCAATAATTAGATGTACTATATGGACAATATGTTTAATTCATAGCAACTGTATGCCACCATTTCAATACAGAATCGTCCTGTTATTTAATAATTGATTGCAATCTATTTATGAAGATCAAAGGGATGCATAACATAACAAAGCAAATAGCTGATAACAAATTGCTGTTAAATACTCATATATTGCATTTGAATGTTATTGAGTTTTGTTCTCGTATTTGCTCATTAGATAATATAAAAAATAAATGTATAAATTAATTAAATAGAACTATTTAAGTGTTGTGTTGCTATTCTAGAATTATGTGATTACTACGATAGTTGTACGTTATATAAACATTCAGAAGGTTATTTTATTAAAGGTTTCTTTTCTTTATTATCAATTGTTTCGTTTGTGTGTGCATGAAATAAATTGGAAAAACAAATTTTCCGATTAAAATAAATTAAATTTTCTTTCCACTTTTCCAATAATTTAAAGTGAATTTTATGAAACGAAAAAAAATCCATGTAAAATTTCATACAAATAATTTGCATAGAATTTTAAGAAAAATTCGGAAAATTTTTGCCAAGATAGAGCAAAACTTTGTATGGACAATCTGCATAACTTTTCGAGCTTCCCATTCATTCAAAATTTCAGACCTTTAGCACTTCCGGTTTAGGAGATCTCGAAAATTTGTGTCCCATTTTCCTTAAAAAAAAAACTTGCTCCTAGAACATTTTCACACTGTAAATCAATTAGAGGATATTAGTGTGCATAAAGTTTGTTCCCTATATTTTTAAATTCCATAAAAATTGAGTGAGTTACGGCCATTTTAGTTTTTTCAAAAAAATTTTCAGACTCATTTTCAAATGACTGTAAATCCTAAACAATTTAAAATTAAATTACAATTATATTTTCAATCGATAGGGAAATTTTTTTAATTAATTAATATACTTTTGATTTTGAAAATATGTTTTGTAAAAGTAGGAAACTTCAACATTTAAATTTGTGAAATTTTACATCAACTTTAAGTGGTAAAATTTCCATGAAAAATGAATAAATTTATTTCTTTTTAATTTTCTCTAAATTCTTTAATCCTTTTTCTATTTAAATAAACTAATAAAATTTTGTGAAAATTAATTTTACTATTTTTAATTTAAAATTTAAAATGTGTCTAAAAAATGTTTTTCAATTTTCTATCAATTTTCCCGGGAAAACTGTAACAGTTGCAAAAAAATTTATATTATCAATTATATAGAGAATATTGAAGACTATTTGTGTAATTAATTTAAAGTGAAAATCTTTAATTTTCACAAAGTTATCAATGATTGAAAGTACCAAAATTGACCATTTACAAAGTCAATTTTCTTGGTCCCTAAAAATTTTCCGAAATTAAAAACCAGGTTTTATTCCAACGTTTTTCTTGTTTTACATTTGTGCAAATTTTTATTGCGATCAGAGTATGTTGAAAAAAAATGTCCAAGGGTTACCCCTTGTGAAAATCAGATTGCCAAAAATTAAAAAAAACAATTTCCTTTTCCCACAACACATAATTCTTTTTTTCCTACTAAACTTAACTTTGGCAAATTCTGTAAATTTAGTAGAAAGACGAATACAAAATTCTAAGTACATCACCCCCGTTTTTCCCCCCGCGCACCGCTCATCGTACTAAACCAGAATGGAACCACACTCATCAAAAGTAAAAGCCAACGCTCTACTCAATACACCAATTCGTCGTTATTAAAACATGTCGTTAATGTTCTTTATAACAAAAAAAAAAAAATGTTTGCCCAATTTTGTGGATTCTTTTCCATTATTAATAATTAATTTTTGTTTCCAATTTTATTTTCAGATCTTTTTTTTTTTTTGAGGAAATAGAATTGTTTAAATAAATAAAATTTTGATTTAATTTTAATTAATATATTTATTTTATAATTAATTTATGACTGGCTATTACAAATAAATAAAATATAAAAAAAAACTAAATTTTGTTTCTATTATTTAATTTTCGTCTTTAAATCAGTACAAATTCTAATATGGAATTGTTGCTATTGCTACTCCTTTGCTTCGTCTTCTGTAGATAATTTATTTAAAATCCCCTCATAAGATTCTGCATAGGTTTTTTCAATTGAACACTTGGACCAATCCTATGGTGTTGTACAATATAATCTGGACAAAATAAAAAGAAAAATTAATTATTATACAATATTTTTTTGGTTAAATGTGTGATATTAGTTGGTCCAAGAATTACAATACAAACATACAACAATAGGCATATTACAACTGTACGAAATTAAAAGAAGTTACCCACAAACTAGTGTATAAATAGATCTGCTAAAGAACTTATATCAATCAGCATTAACGATTGACAAAAGTACTTAAAGTAATGACTGTTAGTGTAAAGTCCACATAATGCAATCTATTTGTTAAGGCGAAGCAAGAAATTAGTACAAACTTGAGATATGATTGAGCACCACATACAATTTACAAGTATTAGCGTAGGTGTAAGAGACACATTTCTAATAAAAAATCGTACCAATAAATTTAAATACTCACAAAATATATGAGATTTTAATAGATAGTCAAGGCAGTAGCATAGGTTGACAACGAACAAACACATTTAATCACTATCTTTAACAAATACTTTCTTCATCCCTACCATTATGGTTGTAAGCTCTAACCCACCTGCTCTTCTTAGTCAACCTAATTTTCTATTAAGCATTCCAGTCAAGCATCTACTCAACAATTGCGGAGTCCATTGTATACGAAAACCATATATTATCAAATAGCATACCCTAATATTTAATATTCACATGTTTATCTAATTTTTCACAATTTTAGATTTGCCTTTGAAATATGCATTTTTAGACCAACTTATTTGTTATATGTCACATAATGTTTATGTAAGTTTGTGATAATACACAAATTTCATCAGTCAAGATTTTTCAAGTCGAATGGTGACATTCCATCTGAAAAAAAATGGAGTTCAGTCCAAGACTAGCAGGTAAACCCCATCAGGTGTAGTTGATTCTGAAACTGCTATATATTGTACAGCAAGGTAAATACCACGTAACTGACGTGGTATTATCTTGCTGACCAATATGTAACAGTTTTAGAACCAATCACAGCTGATTGGGTCAACCTGCACATCTTAGACTGAACTAATGCATACTGAAATCATCCTTTTTCCGTCATTTATTTTTCAATTCCTCTTTCCATCCGTTTGGCCCACCACATCAGACAAACATTTATATCAATTATATGTTGTCGACTCTATAGGATTAAATGTTGTGCTCCTTATATAAATAAATGTTCAACTTTTTCCTATATTCAACTGACTACAAGTAAATATTCAGTGTATAAATCAAGTGCATAGAAAAGGATTAACTCAGCAAATAGTCAAGATAATGCAACTACACTATCATCCAATTTTGCCAGTCTTGTGATTGATGTATGTATGTAAGAAATTTAATTGAACTCAAAAATGATCGGAAATTAATTAACAAATAAAGATTGAACCACGAGAATAATGATGGTTTGACGATGTATTGTTAATATATATATTATAATATTTCGCAAAACAATGAAAATCATATACAGAACATATAATATAAATAGGTGACGAAGGAAGTGACTGACTAATATCGAGATTACTCACCGTCCACTCCATACAATATCACTCAAAACTCGATCACGATATATGTATATATCAGTAACGGCGTCTGATCGAGGTTAATAAATAATAACTAAAGACGGTGTCAATAATGTTGTACTTTTGTGAATTGAATGAAAAACCATCTAATCAATAAACTAGTATACAACACAGGAACGGATAACAGTATTTACTTGTTAAAATATGTTGACTATAAAATAGTTAATCCCTGATAATTGACGCTTGTGACAAGAGATCGATACTTTGCATACCACATATAATAAGATACATGACAATTATTCATAATTGCTAATGTGAAGATCCATCAAACCCTAAAATATTCTTACCTTATTATCTTGCAAATATTTCGATGACATTCAATTTATTTATGGTCCATCTTTTTATGAAACAATTACTATCTGAATTAAATAATATAGTGTATAATTTGATTATCCTGTTGTAGACTACATAAATGTGATCATGCTGTTTCTTCATAAAAAATTTGGTATTACAACATTAGTGTCATTTCAAAACCCAAATCATCAATACTTAATGAAATTGAACAACACTTCTTGAAGCTACACAATAATCCTTGGTGTAAGCGAGTTTTTATGATAAAAGTTATGACACTAGTTTGCAATTTTGTTGATAAATACTACACTGATATATTGTCAAATTGGGTAACAATTGATTAAATTGTGATGATTTATTCATGCTAAAATAAAATACATAAGAAGGTGTTAGATAATACATTTGAGTCTGATAAAATAATGATTAAAACTAACTAACTATACAATATTTGTCCTTATTTCATTCAAACAATTATTTAAGTTTTAAATTGTTTGTTATTTTTGTTACGAATGGAGGTGGCCGACAATCATAACAATTAGTAAAAGTTGGACAAATTCTCTGCTAGACGTTCATAGCAATAGAGTCGCAGATGCTTTTACTGATCATTACTTGATTACTTGAATTAAAACGTATGATACAGGCATAAGGTGACAACGTAGAATTGCAGGACGTATAAACGTTGCTAAACATCGTAATGAAGAAGTAAGACAACGATTTGGCGAATCGATTAGTATATGACGACGTTATGATCTCAAATGAGAATCAGCAAATGAAAAGGCGAACTGAGTACAGGTTTCAGAACTGGTAGGTCCTGCACATATCATATCAATACATTATGGATTATTGTTGAGCAGGCGATTAAATGTCAAACGTCATTGTATATGTTATTTATCGACTCTGATCATGGTATTTTGTGGACAATTCTAGAACGTTATGGTATACCGTTAAAACTGATGATTATGATCTGCGGTCTATATCGTGATTCGCAATGTAGAATTTTACATTGTGGAAGGCTTCGTGATATTTTTTAAGTGCAATCGGGCGTAAACAGGGAGTTTTACTGTTACCACTGAGTTAAGACCAAAATAAACTCTAAAGCGCATGATATCAGATGGGGTCTAACCAGGTTTGACTACACTGATGACATTCGTTTGCTGTCGAAAACTGAGACGGATATTAGAGTGAAATTGGAACAACTTGTGAAATACAGCTTACAAGTCGGTTTAAAAATCAATGTTTAATAGCCGAAAGTAATGAAAAATGGTACGTCGGGAAAATGTTCACAGCAAAGTAATAGATGAAATATATGATTTCCAATATTTGGGAAACTTATATGGATGTACTGCATTAGATTTTGGTTAAAAAATAGTATGTTAATTGATACTTATTATATTTCGTTGTCAATTTATCGTATGAAACAATCATGAAAATTATTGAAGCTAGTGATGACAAGATAGTAATGACGTTAAAATCGTTATAAATAAACAAAAGAGTTGGCACAAGTGAAAGTTGGAGAATCACAAGGAGACATATTCTAGTTTTCTTTATGTAACAAGAAGGCAAATGTTTCTTTACAACTATTTTAACTGAAATTTATTTTATTTGTCTCTACTATTATACTCGAAGTTCTATTTATATGATACTGAACCTATTATTATTATGAATATTATTATTATACATATAACCGATTAGAATGCATCATTTGAAGGTTTTGTTGTATTTGCAAAACATTACTATAAACAGAAGAAATTATATTAAAGTGGCAAGCTTTGTAGACAGCTCTTCTAAACCCTACTTTCTAATCTCAACCCTCCTCATAAATGTATATAAATATTATATTTTAAAGTACATATATCAAAACTATTATTGGAATGAGAATGAATTTAGTAAGTAATCATTGCAAGCAGTCTCATAAAATGTAACTTTTATTACATATATTATGTTTTATTTGTACGAGTACTCGTATGTGTATATAAATATTCATAGTAATTTATCTCTTAATGAGACTTAAAACATATTTATGTGAATTATATATGCTTATCGCATTGTACCCTTTGTATAAATGTATGTATTATATATGAGAAATTATATGTCAACATAAAATTATAGCAGAAGCAATAATAATATATATGATGAAGGACAGGTTAATAAATAAGGTAAGCATCGAAACGCATCTTCGTTTTCATTTTAATAAATATTAGCTAGTTAATGTTGGTGGTAAATTCAGTGCTAATCATGGCCAAACATTTAGACCTTAATGTGTTGTTTGTGAACAAACATCTTAGATAGCTGTGGTTTTACAGGAATTTCTACAAATTATTCTTTAACCACTAAACTACATAGTTTAAGGTTTATTAGAAACTAATGTGTAGTGGCCGTCCATCCTATGTGTACATTTCTGGTAAGTTATGAAATATCGTTCAAATTGGTGATCTTTCTAGTCTTATAGATAAGGTTATAATAAAGGTAAACAATTAATCACAATGTCTTTGTTGGGGTTAAACTGATACAGTCTTTAACATCTAAACAATGCGAAGGCGCAACAGGTATGCTATTTGAAAATAGTTCATAGGTTGACGTAAAGTTTAATGTTTCATACACAAATAGAATGGACAGAGAGCTTTCAATATTTTGATAGTTACTCAACAATTAGAAGGTGGCATAGAAATAGAAGAAGGTAGAGATGACGCAGTCAATAATGGGGCAGTTAAAACAAATTTTACGAAATCTTAACAGGGAAGAAAAGAAAATCATCACGTCAACAATTCAATTTTTCATCAACAAAAGTAGACGCATATCAAAAATAATTTGGTCAAATATAATATCGCAATTTGTGGATCCAAAGGTGATGGACACGACTATCAGGCGAAGAAAATGGAATGAAATAGGCAATATACTAACAAGAAGGTGGTCTGTGTTAGGATCAATCATAGAAGTGAATTGAATTTTTGATCAAGTTTGACAATAACCTCAATTCAAATACTAAAATTGCAGGTGCGATGAAAGTGAACGGATTGTCTCTGGTGAAAACCTTTAGTTTTCAAGAAAATCGAGTCATATGGATCACAGTAGTGATGTTGGTTTATTGCTAAATTTCACTGTAAAGCGTAGTCTGATTGCGGATGTTTTAGTGACCATTATTTAATTATTCGGTAGATGAAATTAAAAACTACAATGAAGCAATATGGTCAATAGCACAAACAGGTTGGTAAAAGTGCACGGCGGAATAGGCGTCTAAACTATCCAGATATATTGCTTTAGAACTGTACGTCTAATTCAATCTACGACCGATATGGTCATCTCTAATGAGATTTAGTAAATGGAAGATGGACTGAGTACTATCGTGAGTTAATAAATTGTATTTGTCTGATGATATTATTCCAATCTTGTGAAAAGCGGGGGTTTGATAAATAAATTACCGAAAAGTTAAGTGTGTGCGACAACTGGCATGGTATTACATTGCTGAATACGATAAATAAGGTTACAGTTATTATTGTGCACGATCCGTTTCATGGCTGGTAGGTCTTGAATATATCATATAAATACTCTTACATTAAAAGAATCATTGTTAATCAGTCAATTGAATGGCAAACACCATTGTATATTGACCGTGGTATGATGTGGACAATTCTAGAAAATTATAGAATACCGTCTAAGCTGATGAATATATAGTAAAGATTAGAACAAATTGTGATACAGCTCACAAGTCGGTCCCGACGATCGATGTTTCAAAGAAGAAACTAATGAAAATTGATACGTCTAGAAGATGTTCGTTTGCGATCAATAGCAAAGAAATAGATAAATTAGAACATCCAATATTTGAGAAGTTTTTTTTTTTTTTTGACAATTGTTGGTGGTGCTGAAATAAGTGTGAAATTTCGCGTACAGAAGGTTTGGTATGCTGAATAGAGTCTGGTGGTCGTCACAAAATTCAAAAAATCTTAAGTTGCGCATCTTTGTTAGTAATTGTTTACCGTTGTTACTATTGTGCGGGTGTGAAATTTGGAAGGTGACAAATAAACATCGTGTCACAAATTCAAGTTTAGGCCACAATGGGTGTTTAAGGCGTATCTGATCAAATACAACATCAAATTTGTGAAAGTCGAATTGGATCGACCATACACTGAGGTGTGACAGGTTGGCTAGGTTGACTAGGTTAATTAGTCCATCTAAAATACAGTGACAAAAAAATGCCAATAAGAAGTAGAGTGAAATGGGTTTTTGGCCAAAGACTATAAGCAATGGCGGCTGTTTAGTAGCGTCCAATGTTGATATGTAGAGTAAAGATCGAAATAATGATGAAATGTCAATTTGAATACATTAGAACTTGATGCGAATGTTACTTGTTTAATACTTTCAATCACACATATTTCTCGCTTTAATTATTACATGCGCTGATGTCCATTGCCGATATTACCATATTCCTGACTATATGGTAATGACAACAGAAAGATACAAAATTCTTGTTCTTACAATTTCCAGACACCCTATTTATAACATCTAAAAGTGTGCAATGGTTATATGTACGTATACCCTAAGACTATAAAAGTATTCCGGCATACATTTTTCATCATATAATTTCTGAAAAAAAAAAAAAACAAACTACCAATTGGTTCTCCCTATATATTATATTTGATGGAATCTATGATACATTTTTCAACATAAAAAGAAAATCAGTTTTCTAATGCACTAAGCTGATACACCACCAGTATAATATCCAAACAAAGAGAAAATCACGTCGCATAAAATTTAATGAAGCAAACATATTTTATGCAAATTTTGTTTGTCCTTTTTTATGCTGAAGTTATCCAACCATGAAAAATCAAATGTGAATTATGCTAAAACCGAGGATATATACACGAGTATTATATGTACATACGAGTATAATATCAAGTACGAGTATATGTAAAAGCTTTTTAAGAAACTTATTGCTATCAGCAGTCATTTTATAACATGTGCTCAGCTCATATCCTTTTTTTTTCCTTTTTTTGTTGTTGTTTTTTTTTTTTTTTGCTTTTTAAACTTTACATTTTTGTAAAGGTTATTCATAATGTCACATTCAACTATTTTACACAATCATTGCATATATTCCACAATGCACAAGCATTATAAATAGACATGGGTATATCCAATATAGTATACTATTTATGTAATAGATCATCATCGTTGCACAACCTCATTACCATCATCTATTCAAGAATCAACAAAAAAAAAAACATAAAAAAATTAATGAAAAGGCAAAAAAAAATCAACTTCTTTCCAATCTAACCATACCTACAGTTACAGCTACTACTTCTGTCCATATAAAGTTAGTCCTGCAGTCAACGATTAACTATATATTATATTAGCTTTGCGCAACCAAATACGCCCACTATAATTTCACCCTGTCTGGATGACTAGACAGTGTAAAGTACACCCTTTACAATATTTTTATAATTTTAATTTTTTTTTTCCTTTTTAAATTTTGAGTGTTCCTAGTTCTCCTTAATTTTGCTATGTAAGTAGCCTTAAATTTGATATGTGACAGATTTAATTTCTTTTCATTATTCTACTCATAGATGATGATGGTTATTAATAAGTTAATGGAATAAAAAAAAAACAAACTTTAAAAATATATAGAATAAAAGCCAATATAGGGTGGAAAAGGACTGCGTATCGAAACTTGGAAAACATTCACAAATATGAGTCAAAGATATTGACAGGATCTTTAATAAAAATGTGTTGCATTTATTATCCTGCAATAATCCAAAAACTCAAATAACAAAATAGTAGTTGACGAAAAAAATTAAAGGTACCAATTTAAACCAGTTTAAAATACCTTGAGGTCGACGATCGGATAACTGCTACTGATCAAAAGTACGCATATACCACCAATATGCGAGATTCAATAATTACTTCTCAATTACTCGTGACTCATCCTCACCAAATGTCATTTACGTAAGCTGTTCATAAGCATCAAGATTATTATTACATTATTTTCATAATTTTGGTTGGAAGACGCTTACTATACAAACCCTGCAATCATTTGCCACAATTTAATTCCACAAGTATCAATACTAGAATGAAATATGAAACCTCAATGTTCAGACAAACTGAATCGTCACAAAATTATCATGATATAAAAATGAAATTAAATCAATAAATTGAAATGTATTCAGTATTTGACAGGAGCAACAATTACAATACTAAATGCATTGCATAATTTAGTCACTTCAGTCAATTTTGTTAAAACTAAACTTCAGTGACACAATAAAGCTGGGTATTGTTCTAAGCAATCACATACGCAAATACTTTCCATTGTTTGCACACAATTTGGTAAATAACAAAGGGTAGATAAATTGGGATAAATTTTGTTGTGAATAGATTGTTAGTTTGAGTAATCAATTCGTATTTAATGACATTAAAAATGTAATTGGTAGTTCATCTGTCAGATAACTGGATATAATATTCAGAATATTCATAAGCGATAAACAGGATTATCAACCGAAGAAACTAAATCAGTTTACAAACACGACATTACTGACATACGAGTACATCGCGCAATCGAATTATCAGTGACAACGTGCGAACACAGATTGACGTAACCTCGATGATAGTCGGACATTCGATTAATCATTATATTTGTCTTTTATATCTTTTATACCAATTACAAACTGGTATTGTTAATCCTTTTACTAGTTCCAGACATGACTTATTGTCAACTTGAACAGTGGCGGTTGTCGTGGCCTTGATGATCGAAGCGAGAGACTGACGCAGCCATGATAATATCTATAGAAGATTGATAGCGCACAGGTGATTTGTTCATCACCTATAAGTCGAAGAGCTCGCCACTGAATTGCGCAGCAAATTAGCATCGAATTGTATAGTTGGATCCGAAGTATTTGACGTATGCGACCAAAGACACAACTGCGTCTTATTCGCATTGAAGAGATTTCTCCGTCTCCAATCAGAAATTAAATTTAAATCGTTGTTAAGAGAATTGTCCATATCAGCACGATTTTATAATACAGTCAATCTTACAGATACTTTATTCTTTTACAATGTATTTTTCATATTTTTTATATATCACTTTAGAAGTTAATAGACAAGCTTATTAGAATTTTTCGTTGTAGAAATACATATATTTATATAATACAATAAATATTGAATGTTCTCTTCAAAATCAACATTGTCAAATATTCAGTTGTAAATATAAAGTGGTTCAACGTATATTCGTTATACAAAAAGACTATAACCCTTCAAGTTAAACAAGTGCATCAAAATGAAGTCAAGGAAAGGTTTCATTTATATAT
>JANSTX010054678.1:0-10816 GCA_027564355.1 Penthetria funebris | reverse complement strand
AATGCTTCAATGAATTTTGATATAAATACATTTAATTCAAAGTGGAAAAAAATTGATTTGAGGTTATAAATTCACACAGAAGGGCTACTATACTCGTATAGTTTCTGTGAAAACGGTTTCTGTTTTGTTTTTTTTTTTTTTATGGAAAGATGAAAATCTACTCGTATATGATATATATTTTTACTCTAGTCGTTTATAACTGGAATAAAATAAAAAATATAATTTTTTTTTCAAATTAAAAATTTTCTGTTTTAAGCATCAATGCATAACATTTTAATAGATTTACATCATCAACTCAATTTGAAAATTAAGTTAAAATCATTCTGGTATTATGGTTTTAAGGCTAAATACTCGCATAATGATGATGTCTTACCAATGAATTCATAACACTATACTCAAAATTTTTCCCAATTTCATTCGCATGAAAAACTTATTCATTGAAATTTTCTGCAAGATATTATGGGAAAAGTTAACGTAAATTAGGCGAATGATTTGTGAATCTTTATTATTTACAATACCATCATAATGCATCAATATGCGTTAAGTATTTTGACATTGAAATGATAGTGACGGATCACCATTATGATCAGTCAGTCTTTTGTGTGCTATATATGACATAAACCTAAATATCCAGTCTATTTAAATACTGATTATAACTTAACTACGTTAATATGCTAAATTTTACTAATAAAATTATATAACAATTCAGTATCAGGAAATCATAAATTGCAGCATGCATCTCTAATAATTATTTCAAAACACGTGTTATATAACACGTCTTTCGTTTTTTTTTTGCTCCTAATACTTCTGCAATCGAACAAATCGTATTTTCTAATTTCGATGCTATGTGAAATGAAAATACACCAATTGTATTCTGATATCAGGAATTCATAAATTTATGAATTGAAATTTATGATATGAAAAATCTTGTTTGTAAAAAGCGTCAACTTCAGAAATGCACACGTTTTATGAACGGAAAGTATGAGTTTTTTTTGTTTTTTTTTTATAAAAACCACGTTACTTGTCCAATAAATGATTGTCGCAGAAGCTGGGTCTACAAATATTTGTTATTATATCAATGGATGATTGTTTTATTAGAATAATATCTTAAAAATAAATGTCATCAGTCGTAAAATGTAACTAATTATTAATCTTTTAAATTTTTTAAAATGTTTTAAATTGTTCCATATACTAACATATAATATTAGTCATGCATTACTTACTAAATCTTGTCTATGTATATAATTGATTTTCTATGTGAAATACTGAAGATGATTTACATAAAATTTGTATTAAAAAAAAGGCATATAAAATCAAAAGTGATGACTTAGTATATTTAAGAAAAAAAAAGAAAAAAACAAGACTTCATGCTTGATTCATTGATTTGATACTCATATATGTTCTAAATTCAAAAAGAAAAAGGAATCTAATTTAATGTAGATCATATTTAATTTCACGCCTAGTTTGGGGAAAAAAAATACAGAAACATTAAATTTAATGCATAAAAAAAAATCAAAAATACTTTGCCTTATTATACATAATTTTTTTTAAATCCACATATTTGTCCACATCGCATATAAATATTGTGACTTTAGAGATTATTCTATGTTATATAAATGTTAATTAAATTTATATTTCAATTATTTTCGGTCAGTAAAATACAATTACGTAATACTTAATAAGTTATGTAGATTTTTTTTTTTTTATATATTTGCCAGCTTTAAGGTTTATATGTCCCCACATTATTGAGATCTGAAATACATTTTAATCGTCAGTTGAATTACTGACACAAAATTAAACCGAATTGTGTTCATCAGTATAGTTTGAATCACACAATATCATTAAAAATGTTCATGGTCCGTATATTAGAAGGATCATCGCTATTTTCTGCATTCATCAATGAGCGTGTAAATATGCCCAAATGTGATGATAAGCGTGTAATATGTTATATAAGCGTTCATATGTTGACACGAAATCATAGATTTTTTCGCTGATTTTTGCACTAGTCACCTGTTTTGATTGATCTGGTAATGATATTGTGTTCTATATGACACTTTTATGAAAATGTTGTTTAAATTATTAATTAAATTCAAATATTGATTTATAAAAAAAATTGAATTACATGACCAGTTTTCATTGTTACAATCTTGTAATAGCTGACAACTTATAGTTAAACGTAAACAAATTGTAATAATAATTTGAAAGTATTGTTTAAAACATTATCACAATTTTTATTGAAATTTTGTCTAGTAGATTTTTAGTGGACAATTTAAAAAAAATTTTAAATTTCCTATTTGTAGAGCTTGAATGACAAATATAATGTGCTGGACGAAATTTATAATAGCAACAATTCTATGATTCATTAAAAATAAGTGTTGATTATTAAAAAGAATATAATAAATTATTTAAAATTAATTTATTTATTTTATTTTATTTTGTTTGTTTCTTCAATTTTACGTTTTTTTTTTCTTTTTTTGTCAAAAGTTAAGAACACTCATATAACATATTTGTTACATACGAAAAATGAAAGAAAGACTTGCCGCTTCATCAGATTAAAAGACCCGAAAATCTTTTAAAAACTGTTATGATGAATGAAGACATATTTTGTGAATGAAGAGAACTTATCTGTCATCATCTAGTTGTTAAATAAAAAAATAAAAAATAATAATAATAATAATACATAAATATAAAAAAAAATCTTGTTTATTATATGAATACTATAATTTTATAGCCCATGGTATATATACTCGTACAAGTGATACACATTGATTTATGTAGCTGCTGACAAGTCTTTTAAAATTTTATGAAATTACCTAGATATTGAAAAGAAGTCACATAATATAAATGTTCTAACATTTACTAGATTATTGTTATAATGTTTGCTATTATTAGATTCAACAACTAATTATTTATAACTAGTTTGTTTATATACTCGTACATAGTATTTTATAATCATTTGATACAGACCGATACAGCGTTAAGTAGCATCATTGTATTTTATATAATTTTAAATTTTTGCAATATCTCTAGAATGCCTCAAAGTAGATGTTTGATGTGAAAGAACATCTTACTCTATTAATCATTTTTCAAAATATTTAAAACATTCTAGTTATTATGATTTCCTATTACAAATCCCATAAATGTAGATAAAATACAGCAGCTATTGTATTGTACACAATTTTCAATTTCTCTTGTCAGGAGAACAGAATTACCACAACGTCATTTTGTCAACAAAAATTTCAATATCTCTTAAACGCCTCAAGATAGAGGAACTCTTTTTCTATAGCTTAATTTGGCGATAGCTAAACAACACTGCATAGTCAAAATTTTTTTCAAAATAATTGTACTTTAAAAGTATCCTTTTTGTAAAGTGTTTTAATTTGGGCATAATCGTTGCATTGATATGCAGATATTCTTATCGTAAGGATACCTAAAGTATTTTGCGTATCCTTGGAATAAAATCAAATTAATTTTACTATACATTTTTTAATTTATTTTACAACATGAATGTTTGTTTTGATTTTTCTATTAAAGGGTCCCACATATATTTGAACCAATTTTGATTTTACAGTATTCGGAAATTATGACTTTAAAACATTTCTGAGTATTTGTATTTATACTTTTTTTTCTCACAACATTTATGGTAATGGAATATATTCGTGTAGGATAGGACGTACCCTTAAAATTTCTTATTTAATACACGAATTAAAACTTCCTAAGTTTCAGTTATGTCAAAATAAAATTTTAAAATGTGCATGATTATTTATAATTAATTGCATGCAATATTCTTGTTTATTTTCAAATTTAGTAACTAATAATTTATTTGCCAATTTCTAGAAAGAAGAAACCTTTTGAATTGTAATAAATTTTAAACCATTTAATTATTTAATGTAATTATTTTAAATTAAATATACATTTAATGTGAAAGCTAACTTTTTTAGAAAACTACACTAAAACGGTTTCTTCTTCCAATATTTCAAAAATGTAGTTATTATAATTTCATATTTATTTATTTTATTTTTTTTCTTCCTATCAACAGATTATGGTGTGGTGCTGGTGGTGAGGGGTACGTATCGCTTTGTCAGCATATTTAATTATACAAAAAAAAAAAAAAAAATTTAACAAAAATAAATTAAAAATCATTTTTCCAACATATTTTGTGCCTTTTTTCGTTTTGAAAATTTAGAAAGAATGTGGATTATTGTATTTGTTGATCAGTCTTTATACACCTATGTATAAATTAAGTTTTGAAAGAAAATGTGCTGATAAAGCGTTACTTATCCATTTTATTATTTGCAATTAATTTTGATTTTTTTATTTCAATTCCAAAAAAATTATTACACTAAATGCTGATTTATAAGCGATCTCTTATTGTTCAATATTTATTAAGTTAATTCTTTTCTAATCAAATGACTTTTTAAAAATTGAATGCAAAAGTTAAATCTGAATTTTCAATTTTTTACACATTTTATAAATCAATATTGAAGATAATTTATAGAATGTTTTTAATATGTTTTATAAATGATATGGAAAATTCATTTATAATTTTATCTTTAAAAAATTGAATTAAATCTATTTCGTTTTTATGTGTAACTTTCTAGAGTTTGTTCATGAAAAACTGATATAAATCAAACGAATTTGGAAGGAACTTTTATAAGCCCTTTTTGTAAACGATTAAATTCAAATGATATAATATTTATACTTTAGTATTTTTATTGAAGATTTTGATTGGAATTCTAATTTTTATTAAATATTCTGAAATATTAATAGCAGTTCATTCATCTACTATTATTAATAGGAATTTATAAAATTAAAATTTATCAGTTCAAATGCAATAAAATTAAAGGAAAATTCTTGCATTGCTCCTACATTAAGCATGCTATAGTTCGACCAACTGATCATTAAATTATATTGAATTGCAATTATTTGCCAGTAAAACTAGAAACTTAATTAAATTATATAGGCGATAGTATTCTATGAAAATTTGATTTATATAAAGTTGGTTATACATAAATTAATTGTCAATATTTCATGTTTTCTCCACATAAAACGTTAGTTTCTAATTACTTTTTGATAAATTCTGAATTAGTTTAGTATTGATAAACATTTTTATCACAGATATTCATGATATTTATTTTTTTAATATTTAATTGTTTACATTTTTCATGATCATCTTCAACAAATTTACATATACACAGTAATTCGTTAATCATTTTGAAAATAGTAAGGGTCGTAAGAAACTTATTTTTAAACAGCGACATTATCCTTTAATTTTTTACACATGATGTGCTTATAATGTTGTGATGTTTTTTGTTTTAATTTATGCCGTATAATTGTAATTAATAGGATGATAATGAGAACGTATACTCGTAAATTCATCATAATATTAACGATGCTGAAAAAACTGTTAATTAATGTTTAGCGTTAGTCCTCTGCTTCTCAATATATTTTGTTTTATGTATCGTTACTCTAAGAATTTAATCTGTACAAATTACTTTGTAAAACTGATAACACCTCGATCACAGTAGACCACTCCATTCGTCTCAATATTCATAAATGCTTAAATTTCGCCCAAATAAAAAATGTTCAAATAACTTTAATATGTATGCAATAACCATACGTCTATTGGATAATGGTTATTTTCTATATTGTTGTCGATTTTCACTCAGTTTTCTTTGTTTAAAGAAAATTCAAATAGAAATTCACAATCTGTGAAATAACTACAATAAATCAAGATTCCATATGACTTTGATATATTGAAGATAAAAACAATTTGTTTCTTTAGTTTTGAATGGGAAAAGGAAAAGATTCATTGCACCGCTCGTTTATGTATGGATGTATGTTAAAAATCTGTTTTTTTTTTTTTCTTATGTAAAATAAATGTTTATTATTTCTTTATTACCATACAAAATACTGAAAATAATAGTACAAATAATAATAACTTACTTACAAAACAAGAAAATTGAAATAAAACTGAAAAACAAATATGAATAAAAAGCATAAGATATGTTGGTTATGGTCTTTTGAAAGTAGCAAAGCAAACAATTTTTTTTTATTTAAATTTATTTTTTTAATTTTTAATATTTCAATTGAATGAACTAATTTATTATTAATAGTAAAAAAAAAATTTCTTTCATTACTTAAAACAGCATTTTAGAATTAAGAAAGGAAAAATCAAGAGATGCGGCCCGATCCAGGCGTGGTAAGGAAAACTATGAATTTTACGAATTAGCCAAAATGTTGCCATTGCCGGCTGCAATAACAAGTCAATTGGACAAAGCATCTATTATAAGATTGACAATCAGTTACCTAAAATTAAGGGATTTCTCAGGACACGGTGATCCACCATGGAGTCGTGAAAATAATAGTAGCAGTAAAGTTTTAAAAAGTGAGTATTATTGAATTTAAATAATTTTTATTTTTATTGTCATTTTAAAGCGGCTGTGTTCAAAAACTTAATTAGTCTTAATTTTTTCGGTTGATTAAATATGTTCTTAATAGAGCATAAAATCGATGAAAGAAAATTTTGTTAAAATTAGACAATTTGCTAAATTAGCGAAATTATATTAATTTATTTCACATTTAATCAATTTTATTTAATTTGAAAATATAAAAAAAACTAAATTTAATTTTCTAGTGGTTTTTTTTGGTTCTTAAAACAATTTTTTTATTTTATTATATTTTGTATTATAAATTGTGATAGTGCAAATTATTATTGTAAAGACATAACTATAATTTATTGCATATAAATTTATAATACACAATATTCAATTACGATATCAGTAAACATATTTTTAGCGTTAATAACGAAGCCCATGGTTACGCTTAACACAGTTCTACATAGTTGCTTTCCACCTCACAGCAGTGGAAAAATCGCTCTTCATTATCTAAATTTGACTAATTCAACATGTAAAAGACTGCCTTCGTGCACAATATCAAGAATAACTTGGTCCGAGTATTGGCAAAGTACATCGAAAATATTCCTGAGATTGATTCAATGTACAATTATGTCAGTTTTATGGTTTGTGATTGTGGCCAAGAATATAGATATGATAAATAAACATCTCACAAAAAGCACCAATCTAGCGAATTATTCAAACGTTTAATCGATCAACTACATGTTTCACTATAAATGTTAGAAATTTTTGGTTAACATTTGATGTGTTACATTTATGTAATGCCAAATTAACAGCTCTATTCGCTTTTGACTAGTAAAGCAGATGATCATAATGAAGACAATGAATATATAGCAGTTACGATATTAAATGATATAGATCATTGAATTTCTGAAGATAGATTTATCTAAAACTTAGAAATTATGTCCGACATAGATTTGTGCATTTAAGTCCTTATCGTTGTGAACATTGAGAAAGAATTTAAATATCTGGATATCTTTTCTTTGCAGCATTTGGATATCTTGGACTCATATTTAAAGACAATATTGCGAAAAATGAAGAACTGTAAGACGAATACTTGAATATTTCATAATAAATTACAATATTTTGTGTTGGGTTCGAACACAAGAACTTAGAAAACCTGTAGGACCAATGATATCGTTTAAAAATAAAATTTAAAGTAGTACACTTGAAATTGGAATGAGTGCTAAAAGTAGACAAAACGTTCACTGCTGAACTTAGATCGGTTGCTATAAATGAATAGATTAATTTTGTTTGTATAATTCGATACCATCGTTTTAATCTAATCATTACATTGATTCAAATTAATTATGCCATAAATTTTAATGTTATTGAAATGAAGTTTCCTTTATGCTCAAATGATTTGTAACCCTTTTATTGGAATACATGTATATCTATTGTTAGTCCATCTTACGAATTTAATATTTTCCAAACGCCTATTTATTCTATTATATATTTCTACGAGTGTATTTACTAAATATTCTGCAATTGAAACTTTAGAAAAATATAAATAAATAAAAAGTTAAAACAAATTTTATAAACTACTTTGTTCTTAATAATTATTTTTAAATACTTCGATTATAAAGCAATTTTTTAACAGACTAATAATTTTTACATATTAATTTTCAGTAAATATTTATTTGATTTTATGAGAAGAATCTTTCACCTAATTGTCCACATGGATAATATGATGAAGTCTGTCGAACACTTGATTAAAAATTAAACAGCATATTCTCGTACAAATAATTATATTTAAAATTTGATCGTATATATGTGATCTCTACACGATCTGCATGGAACCAAACTGTTTTTTTTTTCGAATATTAGATTTCATAACCGAATGGATCTTATATATCATAAATAAATATTTCAACAACATTGTTTATTGTATTCAATAAAGCGTTGTCACTCCAGTTCTTAAGTATTCTCAAGTTACTCTACTTCGAAATTTTGATTATCAATCCTGCTTTCCATGCTGTTGCTTTATTATACTTTTTTTAACACTACTATGTAACACGGATTTCAAGAAAATAAAATTAATGTACCCGTAGATGTAAATGATTCTTCAGATTCATTCAAACATACTGTTCTAATATTTCAACTTTTAAATAAATTGCGTTGAAAGAATTGATGTTAGTTCCTTGTTGCTACTTTATCTCATTGAAATTCAAATTGTTTTAAATTACCAATATGTAAGTGCATTTAATTCATGAACAAAATTTTGACCAAATATCTTCTTCCTGAACGAATTTATAACAATCGACCGATATATTATTGAATAATTTGAGTTTGATCAAGCATTCTTTAATTTTATAAATCATAAATACGCCATAGAAATGCACTACGTTTAAGACATTTTTGAAATCTTTTTAAAAACAAATATTAGTTCTTCTTAAAAAAAAAAAGGTGCACATATATCATAATTAGAAGTCTCACTCAATTCGTTGAGTCAATATCGAAAATATGACTCAACAAATACTATCAATAAGTGGTTATGAATTGAATTTATAATACATACATCGCAATATGAATATATTTTTTTAATAAAATATTATAATTGATTTAATTATAAACAATTTATGAATTTTATAATAATTTAACATTCCTTCTGTTTGAATTTTTTTTCCCATTATCTAGAAGTTCCTATTGTTTTTCCATGTTTTGTCAAATAAATCTTAAAATATACACAGCAGCATAAATTCATAAAGTACTTATTTTTTTTATTTTTTAAAAAATTTATAAATATGTAACCGCACCTAATAACAATAATGTTCGAAAAATAAAAATCTTTAGTAATAATTTCGACTTATTAAATTTGCATATAAATGTACATTTTTATGGGCATTGAATGGATTTTCATTCGTTGAATGGCAGAGAAAACAAAAAGGCGAAAACATCAAACAGAACAAAAAGTATATGTTTTTTTTTTGTTTTATCAAATAAGCATTTTATTCAAAATGGCGTATTATTCTGTTTAAAATTCCGTCAATGACTTTTACCAACAATACATTTTTAAAATACTAATGTTATGCGTAATGTATTGTTTCAATAAATTTATTATTACCCACCTTTGAAATTCATGTATAAAATTTTCTTTTTTTCGTTTTTTTTTTCACATATGGGCTTCAAAATGGTTGAAATTATAATTAAAATTATACAATAAATTTATTTCTATATACTTATAGCCATCATAGGTCTTAGAAATTTAAAAAAGAAAAGACAAATAAATTTATTACACCATCTGAAATTTATTAATATATTAAGTAAGTGTATACATTGTAAAACGGTGATTTCTTAAAAAGGAAATGCATTGTTTTGAATTTTAATTTAAAATTAAGGACTCGTCATTTAAATTATATGTACACATATAATACCCGTATATAGAGTCATAAAAGTCATCATCGTAGTTTTGTTAAATATAACACTCTATTCGCCTGTTCGCCACAAAGTAGAACAAATTGTGCGCATACATAACTTGAATTCATCCATAGACTAAATAATGTGTAACAAAACAAAAACAACGTATTTCAAATATTGACCCATAGCATAAATGAATGATTTACTCGAATTAACTACGAACAACCAGATGAAATGGAATTTTAATGATAATTAAGTATTTTATATAATATTTTTTATTTTCAATTCTATCATGAAATAATTCTTTTTCAATTTTTGACAGAAATACGATCACATTATATTCTATATAATGCGTGATCGTATTTCCGTCAAAAGCATTCTAAAAATCCGGATCTGGGGATCTGTTTTTATATAATTAGCTTGTTTTGTCGTTCAGTTTCTGGATTGCTGTTGTAATTACCATATATATCATTTGATGCTTTTTATTAAAAGTGGTAGTCTAAATATGTGTTCAATTCTCCGGATTATGATTAATCATCATAGTAGAAGAGGACATGGTATAGCTCATCTTTATGATTAGCATTTCAGAACATATCCACTGTCTATTAAATATCAAATCCATATCATAGTTTTTTCTTTATCAACCAAGTTGAATTCTAGATTATGTGTAATTATGTATATAATTATACCAATATCTTCATTTTTATCCAATCCTATTTCTATTTAAATGCCAAGGACACCATAAGTATTTAAATTTTAAAAATTTCTCATCCTACGAGTAATTAATTTAACATCCCTTAAATTTCATTTACATAATTATAATATACACAAAAATGTATATATATTTGTATAGATTTATTAAAATAATATAAATTGAATTAATGAGTTTTAACTCGATTAATTGTGAATTGGTGTGCTATGATACCGCACAACCTAATTATTGGATTAAATAAACAAGATTATGATGAAAAATAAGGGTTCATCAAGTTGTATTTGTTTAAGAATTTTGAGATTACATGAATTGAATTTGAAATGAATGTTAA
>JANSTX010054677.1:0-10817 GCA_027564355.1 Penthetria funebris | reverse complement strand
ATTAAAGAAAAAGTTATTAGTCCAGTGGTATAAGATTTTTTTTTTTCATTTTTTTCACTTTATTCGTAATACTTCGTATATACTTCACTTGATATTTTATAACTTTATTATAAATCAATTACTTATATTATATTACAAAATTAACCATATAAAATATTGATTTTCTACGCATTGAAACAAAACAACTGATAAATTTGTCTGGTATTAAATTTTTTTAAATAACTTCTTCGACTTCAAATAATATATGGTATATGGTGTACAAAAAACTATTACATTATTTGGTCTTACAGTAATATTGTTACACAACTATCTGCATGCCACCAAGAGGCATTATATTATACCACGATTATATTTTCATACAAATACTTTCCCAATGGACAACAAAAATGAACACTGATATTCAACAAACATCAACACCAATATTCAACAAACATGAAATATCGAAAGTAATTAATAACAATTCAAGAAAAACTCTGCAAATGGCCGAGAATAGTATTGACATTTATGGGAATGTCTGGAGATTTCAACCAAATTAAAATAAAATAAATAAAAATAACATTATTTAATTTTAATAATTTTAGACAAAAATTTTATTCTTATTTAATTATTTTACATAAAATTTTTCTAATTTATTATTTCAAGAAAATATAGCTGTTTTCCAGGAAATTAAACCGAAATATTAAATTATTTACAATGTTTCATGTATGTTGAATATTGGTAATAGATGGCGCATGCTGCAGAAAGTATTTGTAGAAAATATAATCTTGGTGTAATATAATTCCACTTTGAGGCGTCCAAATAGTTGTGTAACAATATATTTATTCATTTTTAGTGCACAGAGATTAAGCAGCTAATTTATCACATTTGATGTCATTGATTTTAATTTTCTAATTTCAAATATATATATGATATTAAAGTAATTGTGATAAATCTAAAACTATGGATATAGGTCTGTAATTAAAATAATAATGACAACTAGCAGTTTTTGAATAAAATTTACACTATCTGTTTTCCATGAGATTTCGTTTATATATTCATTATGTTTAATTAGGCTATTAACCTACGTGTGTATTTCACAAACATGATGTTTAATATGTCACATAAGTGACACTTGTTCTCATGTTGCTGGTGAATTTTAGTATACATTTCAATTAAGATATAATCAGTTTATTAGTTATATGTTTTACAAATTTTGATAGCATTTTCAAAATTCATATTTTCACCGCATATTTTACGACTTCATATAAATAACTTTTTTTTTGACAAAATAATAGATATTTATTCAATAAAAAAAAAATATATAATATCACCATTTTGAAATATTTCCTTGAAATTCGGGCAGATATATACTATATCACATCGTGATATGCCTATATCTCTTTGGGGAAATCTTTAATTGTATTGTGTATAACACTGAAGGTAATTAATCATTTCCTTTTTCTT
The DNA here is from genome assembly GCA_027564355.1 of Penthetria funebris. Classification (NCBI taxonomy): domain Eukaryota; kingdom Metazoa; phylum Arthropoda; class Insecta; order Diptera; family Pleciidae; genus Penthetria; species Penthetria funebris. Next base: position 9,374 of record JANSTX010054677.1, on the reverse strand, counting down.
TTTTTTTTTTTTTTGAAATAGTTCTATGTAATCATTTTTTATTGGATCTTAGACTTTTTATAATGGCTTTCTTTATCCATATGTTTGGTCTATATATTACTAAGTGTATTACTATATTTATATTTAATTTATTGATTAATTTCTGTTCATGTATTTCTATTAATGCTATACATATATATTCAATCCATTACCCATTATGGAATATAGGCAATGGTAATAAATCAATTGTTAAGCCATTTATATAATCCTATGCTCAGGTAAACATATATACAATCCATATTATGTAGTTTATCATGTTAGTTTCAATTTGAATAGTATATATATATATATATTTATATTATATATAAAATTATATATATATGTAAATATATATGGATAACGTATTTATTTTTTCCCATTTTATACAATATTTAGTAATTTTCTGTTATCATTTCATGTTCACGTGGTGCTAAATGTACAAAAAGAATAGAATTGATATAGGTATCAAATAAAATAAAATAAATTTTGTGGCAGCCATAAATTATTATTCAATTTAGATAAACTAAATATAATGGATATGTAATATATTTAATGATTTTTTTTTTTATAAGTTCATTGTTTCAAAAATATAATGTGAGCACTTAATAATTAATGTGACAGATTAGATCAAACTTCATTAAAATTCAATTAGTTCCATTTGTTGTAAAATGTTTTTAAAAATATGATAATCCTTGCCGTAACGCATTTGAATTTATGTTTTTGAACGAATTTATGGTCCGATAATTAACATTCTATTAATTTTTTGACGTGAAAGACAATTCAAATTAAGAAAATAAATGACAATTCAATACTCCGTTTATTTTATAGGAAAATATAAAAATATAAAATATAAAATATAATCGTGTTATAATATAATTCCTCTTGGTGGCGTGCAAATAGTTGTGTAACAATATATTTATTTATTCATTATTGTTATTGTACAATTTAAAGAACATATTATGTTGATTCTCTAAAAAATAAACTAAGAACTAGGATTGAGCACCGGAAAGCGGTGTTAACCGATCAATACATTCATACATTCACCATCGTCCATTTATAGTTACTATATGAAAATTGTATATTAATAATTTTGTGATGTACGTTGCATCCAGTTTCAGACTTGTCTGATTGATTATATAATTGTAAATTAATTGCCTGTGATTTTTTTTTTTAAATTAATTCAAAATAAGTTAACTATCTATAGTGGATAAATATACGTAACTAGTAACTATTTGTTTGAAAAATACAAATATGAAAATAAAACTCACGATCAAATACATAAATAATAGGTATATAAGAAAAAAATACTTTATATATAGCATTATACCACGGTAATAATTCCAATTAGGCAAAATGAACAATTTATTTGGCATAAAATCAACGAATGTTTGATAAAATCTCGTCCATTTTATAAATGTGCATACTCACAGCATAAAATGCAAAATTGTTAGCGCTATGCATATACATAAATATAGTGATATTTTTGCACATAAATTTTATATGCACTTGCAATGCAAATATATACTCGTACATATAATTCTGTTGTTATATATATATATGCAATGCCATTAATCTTCTATATTTTTGGCTGTATTTGATGTTGCCTATAAATAAATGTAAAGTACATTTAAATGTATTAAACAAAAATATATAAAATTATACATTAGGTATATATATATATATTTATATATAAATATTGTATTTATATTCCAAAATATAATTAAATTTTATAAGCTCAAAAAACAGTTCCTTCATTAGTGTGTTGCATCTCAGATAATTTCAATTACATAGGCCATTAATTATTTAAAAGACTCACTTTATAAAATTGAAAATATTATTATTTACATATATTTATGAAGCGAAACGATAATTCATTAAGATAATATTGCAATTGCAATTGTCTGTTTGATTTATGAAGTTATAATATATTTTTTATACTTTACACTTTTCATTTGTATTTATGTAAATTAATTAATTATTTTTCTTTATTTATACACATTTAGTTAATAAATCAATAAACTTTAGTATATATGTAAAGAAAAAGTTTTTGTTATGTATATGTATGTAACTATACTCCTGTTTTCATTCAACATTCATTTTTAACGATTCATTAATATAGGGGTAGTAAAAGCTCTACAAATAATATCACATCCCTTATTCTATGTCGCCATCTATTATTGATGTTCAAAACTGACATATATTTGTTCAAAAAAATAAAAACACTGAAATATTATGTGTCTTTACTAAGAAAAGAAAAGCTTTTTTTTATATTTAAATGTGAGAAATAAAATAAGGGATGAAAACAAAATACAAAATAATGTAATATTAATGTTTCAATAAGGCACTTTTTTTATTTGAACATCATTTTGTATGCCGGTGCCATCTTTATGCTGAAATATGATATTATGTTTAAGGGATATAACTCCATAAAAGAGGGATACTTTATTGTGAGTTTTTATGTTTAAATTATTTAACGAAGAATAAAGTTTTGGATCCAATTAAAAAAGTAAGCTGGAGAAATTGTTTTTGTTTTCTTAAATTTTATTTTACTGTAATCGAAAAAAGTATAATTTAATTTATTGTTTTTTTGTCAATTGCGATTTAACAAATTTAAATGTAACAACTATTTTTATTTTTATTTAAATTATGTTTATACACATTGCATTTAAATTACGTTCATATATATTGCAATATATTTTACTAGCAATTTTCATGACGGAGCAAAATAAAAAAATGTTTTTTTTTTAAATCTGCTTAATTATTTTGTAAATTAATTATTGAATTATGATTAACGAAACTGATAATTTGCTATATATTTTTAAGTATATATTTAATATTTTTAACAGTATAATTGTGATGTAATGGCAACTTCTAGCAAACCAGACTCTATCAACGAAGTACGAAAATGTCAACAATTATTTCCATGTTATACATTTTTATAAAAATAATCATATGTGAAAATGATTGATATATGTTTTAATTATTTAGAGCAAAAACAAACAAAGGTTCCACAAACAGAATAAATGCGATATAAAAGTGTCACGAGAATTTAGTGTACGGCTAATTTAAATGCATCACCAGCAGATGTATAAATGTATCGTACGCTCATACATATTATGTTTTATAATATAAATAATAAAATTATAATATACAATATTAGAAATATTTCTTACAACCACGCAAAAAATCAAGTTTTCTTGCCATATCTTTAGTCATGTTTAGGATGTATAATTAATGTATATATGTTATGTAGCAAATATAGATAGTTGTATTATGTTTTTATTGAATTTTATAATCAGAAATTAAAATTTAGATCCATTAGTAATCGATATTTGCACATAAACCACCTGACCTCAGTTGACATTTTTTTTAATGAATTATTTTAAATAATGCAGACATATCGTCATCAACAAAAATATGCTTAACATTTATAAACATTAAAAAAAAAGTATATATACTTAGTAGAATGGAATCCTGAATATATAAACATTTTTAACCCAAAGTATATTATTATATTATAATATAAAATTTAATAAATTATTTAAATTGTTACTACTTTATGCCAACAACAAAAGAAGAAATATTTATTCAAAATATTTTTGAAATTAATTAAAAACAACAAGTTAATCGCAATTATAAATTTAATTTAACTAAATAAGAAAAATTTAAATTAAATGTGCATTAAATGTGATTATTATTATGTTCTTTTATGCATATTTTCAATTCTATGACTATAAAATTAATCAAATTAATTTGCATAAAATTGTTAACAAACATGTAATAAAAATTGAATAAAAAAAAAAAATCACATTATCCACAAGGAAAAATGGAATAAAAAATCATGAATGAATATACAAAAAAAAAAAAAACAAAATAAAAAAACAAAAAATCCACGATTGATGTGAGTCGCGCGACAAAATCATTATAAAAAGCATTAATATAATTTTAAATGATCATTTACACCCAGCCGTTTGTTTATAAACAGAAGTTTAAGTGTCGGTTTTATTACGATTTTTATTACTTTTTTATGGCCCCGTCAAAATTACGATTATAACCGTATTTATGTGGATATTAAAGCTTTCAATTTCATATGATGATGATAATATAAACGTTTATTATTATTATTGTTATTCTTGTATATATATATATATATAGACAGGCAGACTATGGTGGCATTAGTAGATTGCGTCTGACTTTATAAATTTTATGAGGTGAATTGAATGGAGAATGCACTTGTTGATGGTAATTATGTACATAATATTTATGGATTGTAATAAAAATGAACATATATTTTCTGTATATATACAAAATATAATATGAAGTGGATGTGTATAAAAAGTGGGTTACTGGATTGAGTTAATTTAATTGTTTTTATCTTTTATTTATGTTAATAAAACGATTTGTGATATTAATTTTTAAATATGGTTAAATAATTAGGCTATAAATTATGAGAGAGATTATATATTAGAAATTAATAAAATTGAAAAAAAAATTATTAAATTATCCATAATAATTAATAAATTTCATTGTAATTGTTCTTTATATATTATTGATTTTACTTTATAAAATTAAACTGTACCTGGATGGTATAATACATCAGTTAGCGATAAAATATTGAATAAATTATGTATGTTTATGAATTGATTATATTTTGTTAATAATAAATTGTAAATGGTGATTATTTTTAATTGTTTATAAACCCATCGGAATAATTTGTTTAAAATAAAATTTCCAAAATTTTATTGATTATGTACGGCTGTATAAAATAAAATGTGTTTCAAAGTCAAAAATTATGAAAGTTTAACACAGGAAATACTTCGCAATAATTCTTGAATACATTAAAGTATTATATTTTTTTTTTTTTTTTTTCGGTTTTTTTCTCACCAAATTTAATTTTCTAAAATATAAATCGGTCAATGTCTTACATTTCACTATACTGTTGTAATAACAACAAAATGTAGAAGCAGTTATTAAAATATATTTTCAAATTATATAAAAATAGTTCTACGGTATATACAAACATATATATATTCATAGAATACATATAATATTTATTAATATGGACAACATCTCTATAATAACCTACATAAATAATATTTCACATAATATATTTTTTTTTAAATATTAAAACTTGTCTTATTTCACTAAATTATTTATTTTTATTAATTTTTCGTTACATATTATAACAAATTGTTAACAATCCATAATTGACAATTAAGAGGTATATATAGCATATACGTCAAATTTTGTACCCTATGTGTTGCTTATTATACAATATCATTTACTTGTATTTTAGAACATATATGAAAGCGATTTAAAAGTTAATGGCGATATCATACATAAACTACTATAAGATAATACCAGAGCACTAGTTATACTGAGGTTATGTTAACAGTTTTCTTTGATTGATTATAAAATATACACAGAAAATCATATAAAATAGTATGTAACGTGCAGTATTAATGCAAAAAAACATTCACGCTTTCACGCTTATGCTGAGTTATTTATATGAAAACATACCTTTAATAATAATTAAATATGATATTTTAATGCAATATTAGTAGTTATATGTTGAAAACGTCAATGCAAAAAAAAGTTGAATTCAAAAACTCAATTCTTGCATATTTTTCCACCAAAATAAATATCAAATATTCTGGTGGCAAAATGTCTCGCAGTACAATAATAATAAAATATGATATTTTATCGCAATATTAGATGTTATATAGAAATCGTTCATTCAAATTCTGGTGACACAATGTCTCGTATTAAAATAATAATAAAATATGATATTTTAACCGCAATGCATATTTTTTCAACCAAAATAAATATCAAATATTCTGGTGACAAAATGTCTCGCATTAAAATAATAATAAAATATGATATTTTAACACAATAGATGTTATATAGAGTCTCGCAATAAAATAATAGATAAATATAATATTTTAACGCAATATTAGAAGTTATATAGAAAACGTTCATTCAAATTCTGATGACAAAATGTCTGGCAAGTGTTAAACCAAATTGGACTGAACAAGCAATAAACAATGGGTAAACAAAAAATAATAAAATATTCTATGCAACGGCGCATATAATAGTATTGTAAAATACTACGATGATTTTTAAAGAGTAAGCTATCGGCAATAGTGCGAGTAAACTAAAGATAAATTTCTCCTTCTTATTTCTTTTCAATTGTGTTTATTGCCCATATGCTTGAACGACCTTGCGCGCATTTAACTGAGCTTTCAATAACCTTATTAGTTTGACTGAATGTCTAATTGTGTCGTTTACTTTCAGAGACATTTTGGCGTCATTATATTTCGAATTTTGTTTAGTATTTTAAATTACATGCGGTACGCGATAACTTTACAACGCTTTCACATATCGAAATGAAATTTTTTTTGCAAACATTATTTTTATATAATTTATTTATATCACCGATCAATTCATCAATTGAAAAATATTGTTGAATCAACAAATTTTAGCGCTTTTTCAATTAATTAATAGTCTCGTATAGGTATGAACCTACAATTAAATTGTTAAATATACTATTTTATCAGATTCAATACTTCAACATTATTATAATGACAAAAATTAGGTATTTGTTGAATCAATTATTAGAAAATCTTGGAAATTGCTGATTTAATGAAATAAATGATTGAATTCGTTATTGCTTGTTGACTTTGCTATTTAATTTTATTACAAAATTGTTAAGTTTAATAATAGTATTTTTTGAATTAATTATTTTATAGTTGCATTAATTATTGGTGAAGAGTGTGTGTAAATCTAAATAATAATTTTGCCCAATAATATTTTGATTATATTATTTTTTATAATTGTTTGTTCCAATAAGATCAGTTAAGTTCGTTTTGACTTTAAGCTATACGTCTTGGCCGGCAAAACTTTCCACTTTCTGTTACATGCTTAATATTCAAATTGCGTCTACGCCATATTCAAACATTTTGAGCCAGTAAATCTTATAGGCGTCCTATGTATCCTATAAAAAGAAATAAATGTTTATATAGTGATGATAAGTCATTTTCATTGAATATTTAATTTGTAAACTGTTTTCATTTTGATATAATTTCGTCAAATAGAAAATATAGTGTTCCAATATTACCTGATCAGTTTTACATTTTACTGCTTTGAATTAAGAAAAAATCTGCTATTTATAGTTTAATGAGACATAATAATGATTTGATATGCAAAGTTTACTACACAATTTTTAAAACACTATAATTTTGACAGAATTCTATAGAGAGATTATTTACACATATATAAACAAACCTAAACTATGGACAAATATTAAAATAACGGAATTAAATATAATTTATTCTATAAAAATAAAAATATTTATTAAATCTTGAATACATTATATAGATAATAATGTTGATAATGTTTAGTATTTTTCTGTCTTAATATGGAACAATCATTTGCCACCCATATGCTAATGTGATTAATTTTCTATATTTTGCGAAATATATTCTATCTATGAGCATGATATATTCACAAGGTCGCAACCATTGCCAAAACTATATGAATAGGTACCGTATCCCATTTTTTTAACAACTCAATTTCTATATGCTAAAGTTATTTTAATTAAATTAATTTATTTTACTTCAAATCATCAACATTACAAAAAATTAAATTAAACACTTAACTCTTCCTATATTTTTCGTTTCGTTATATATGGTGTATTTTTTGGTTTTTTATCTGGCCTTTCAAAAATCGTATAGCAAATCCCCCATATTTATCATATGTAATAAATTAAAATTATATGAAGACCATTGACCTCCATCGTATATGTTTTTTAATTTTTATTTTTTAAAGAAACAATGGCCGCCATTAGATTTTCGTTTCTTTTTCATATATTATTATTTTTTTTGTTCGGTCGTTTGGGAAATAGTCAAAATGTTAAAAATAGATGATAAAATAAAAAAAAAAACTTTTCTAATTTTTATGTGTGAACGTTATCTTTTTAGAAAATCTTTTTCTATTTTTTTTTTTTTTTTTGTTTTTTCTTTTTCATTTATAATATATTTTATTGTGTGCGAAGATTTCGTAAAAATTATAATATTATATAAATTTAAAATGAGAATAATAGTTAATCGTATAAACGAATATATATGATGCCGGTTTCAATCTTTTGATGTTAAAATATCACGAAATTTTATACAAAATAAGCCACATATGGATGTATATTAAATGAAAGATGGAAAGACTGTAGAGGAATAAAATAAAAACAACAGAAATAAAATAACTACAACAGAATCTAATTCCTAAAAACTTGGCTATAATATATATTTATATATATATATATACTTATTGTAGAATTATAAAATGCTTCACAAAAAAAAAAAAAAAAAACTAGTTCCCTGACTATAATATTAAAAAATATTTACAAGTATTAATATGTGATGGAGGTTTGCATTTTATCTTTTGAAATTATTGCGTACCAATATTTTAATTCAATATATGTATATGCAAAGGATAAACTTATTGCAAAAATGTAGTTAAAAATATTATTAGCATAATTTGATTTAACTTAAATTTTATTCAAAACAAATAAATTATCAAATTATAAAAAAAAAAACATAATACATAAATTTCTATTCAAGATTTAAATAATTAAGTGCTTACAACCAGGTACAGTTTTATTTAATATACCATTTAAACTTTATAGTTTTATGTTTTTCTACAAATTAAGCGTACAACCAGGTACAGTTTTATATTAGAAACTATATCATTACAATCAATGTATACTATACAAATATATTCGTTGCTATAGTTTACGACAACAAAATATGGTAACATAAATAATATATGCAATTATCTTATCCATTTCAAACATATTATAAATAAATATAATATTAAACCAAACACTGAAATGAGACGTCCACAGATATTATATACAATGAATTATTTCATATATATAAATTTTATCACACCATAAATATAAAAATAATAACATCCGCAATACAATTATCACAAAACAGTTTATCTTTGATACCGAACATAATGGAACATGAATGTGTTTGCACATTTATTTTTATTTTTATGTACGATATACAAAAGGTAGTGTATACACAATTTTCTCCTTATATTAACTCCTTGCGCGACTTCTTATATTGACAACATTTGTTAGTTTTTTTTTTGTTGTTTTTTTATATTGTGCCCATATTATATTATTTATTTGTGTGGTTATTTTGCTATGTAAGAGTTGTTTAGCTTTGTGGCGACACTTGTTGTAACAAACAATACTCGAAACCAAACAGTTTCGACACCCAATCTTCTGATTTTTTTTTTTTTTGCTCATGATTTAACTTTGTTTCAACTTTTATAGCAAAAAGAGAGCGCGG
>JANSTX010054676.1:0-10818 GCA_027564355.1 Penthetria funebris | reverse complement strand
AATTAATGTCCATATTTACATGGTTTTTTAATTGTATTTTTATATGAACATATAATTCAATATTTATTAAAATTTGATAAAAAATTACCATTTTTACCATTGTTATTAATAAGCATATATTGTAGTATGGGTATAATATATTTTTGGTTAAAATACTATTATTGGTTTATAAGTACAAGAAATGTGATTGTAAAAAGTAATAAAAAAAAGATTACATAATTAATTTGTCAGTTTATTTAGTTTTGAGACGAACGCATAAATAATGGACATCCTAACCATGCATTTGATGCTCTTCTGGGATATCCTCTTTCTGGTTTAACTCTATAATTATTATACAGCCAATATAAATTGCCTTTGAAGAAATATGTTTTTCCTGTAAAATGTTTTTTTGTTTTTTTAAATAAATTATTTATTGTATATATAAAATAAATAATAATTATTTAATTTTACCATTAGACATTGTTGCAGCAGCATCAATATCATTTGGTATACCATGCCATTTGTTCATACCTCTAGGATAATCATCATCCATTTGTCGTGTTGTTTCATTATATCGCCAGAATTGGCTACCCGAGAAAATGTATGTTTTTTGATTCTTTTCTGTAATAAAATTTCGATTTTGATTATAGTATAATTGGTCATGATTAGTTATAATTCGTAATGATTGGTTTGAGTTGCATTAAAAGTGGTAAAAATTTCCAACAATGTTAATTAGGAATCTGTAATACGTGGACATGGTATAGGTAAATTGAACCAGATAAATGAAGTTTTTTTTTTTCGTACAGATATGTGATCACTATTTGGTTATATTGTAGATTCGTATTAAATTATACTGCTAACAGCTGCCTAAGACTGCAAAATGTATTGATGTTGTTCAGAATAATGATTGATACAGCAATTTACAAATAATTCAGCAACTCGCTTTCTGCATGATAATGTTTAGAATACTTTTACAAATGTATTGAGGAAAACTTCTTAAAATGTTTCTTTATTCATCAATTATGATAAGATGGAATATAGATTACCTATGACACATTGAATTTTATAATTGTAAGAGATGTGTAGAATCTACAGAATAGAGTATAATTGGATAAAAAAGTTAAGAAAATGGAGGAATAAACAGTTAAAATACTATTGCAGACGAGACATCGCAAGTTGCACATTCGATGAGCACACAAGGAAAACCTTTCATTTGATAAGAAAACGGATCCGAAAAGTGGTTCAGAACAGAAACGTTTAATTCAATGTAATAATGGTTGTTTGACATTCAATGTAAGGTGGCAGATGGACAGTTGAATCGAAATTATCTGAAATCAATTCTTTATTAAACTATATAAATTATGGGCAAGACACCCGTCGCTAATAATAGCACCATAGATATGCTTAAAGTGCAGTTCACATAGCATCTGAATTTGGACCATTTTACATTTGATGATTTGATGATGTACCGATCGAGTGGAAAACTTAAAAATCAAGGTGCGGAAGAAGGATAACTTGAATGCATTGATTGTTGCAATAATTATACAATATAAAATCGGTTTAGTTTTGCCATAATATCGAGTGGTCCTTGTAACGAACAGACTGGTTTCAGGGCACAGATCACATACACTCGCTCAAACTTTTTATTAAAGTTCAGTCTTGATCGTGTTATGATCACGATCTGTATCGTGGGTCACAGTGTAGAATATTACATTGTGGTAATATGGGAAAGGTATTTGATTTTTTTTTTTTTCGATTTCAATTTCAAAAATCATCGACCGTAATACTCGTATGTATAGTAAAAGATGTTAGTTCATCAATTCCAAGATGTTTGTCAATATATGTTGTAAGAGTAACATGGATAGATGAGTAATGAATTAGGATCGTATCTGGAAGAATAATACTACCAAAACCAGAAAATATTGAATCAGGGACGATGTAGTGGCAAAACACAGAATATACTAGCCGAGGCACGTCATGCCGGTATCGGAAGCCTAATTAATATGCAAATTAACTAAATTGTGTCATAAGTAGAGTCGACTGAAGCAAACAATATTGGTTCGTTTTAGTTCCATTTGTGCAATATTCGTCATTTTGCATCATCATTAGATGATGTGAACGTTTGATTGAGTTTTTTTTTAGCAAAATTAGTCGAAACCAAATAGTTTGGATTTGAATTTGAAAATAAGATTTGATGTATTTGATGTACATTCAGGTGGTATTAAGCAGGAATGTATTTTATCGTTATAATTGATAAATCTAAACAACGAACCACATGGTATGATTTGGTGTCTAACCAATTGAGTTGAAGATTTCCACTTTGATAACTACATATGTTTGTATTGTCACATACAGAGATGTGAGCATGTTGCTGAAATTGTAGCGACTATTAAGGTATATTTTGCAGGTCACCCTAAGGATTCATAATTAATAAGAAAAATGTTTGTAAATTTATTTGGCAAAGAGATGATGGTATTGAAAAAGATGTTGATTAAACACAAACAAATATAGCACGGCAGTTGCAATCGACACATGTAGGTTGAGAAGATAAAGATTATATGAATGTATAATATTAATCATTAATATTAGTCAAAACAACATTACATCAACGTTAATCATTAATAATGTGTATATATATTTATTTCCATAATTACCCCAAATCATGGCTGCATCTATTTTATTCACTCCCGCAGAAATACCATATTCGATAATAGAACGAGGACTATTTTCTATAAAAGTCTGACCATCATACACCCAATATTGATTACCTATATAATATTTCTATATTAAAATAGATTTTTTTTGTAAATATTGTATTTATGTAGTACATTTACGTAATTGTATAATTACATTTTACCTGTAAATAAAATGATTGCATTATCTGTATTTCGTTCATAAACAGCATCGATATGTGTTATTGATTTTGGTAAATCAACGAATATTTGTCGAAATTTTACTGGATATCCATTTTTGACACGATATTTATCTGTTAAGCGCCAAACATAAAGTTCTCTAAAGATGAATATCTCACCTCTTAAAACTGATACGGCATCGAAATTTCCTTTACATATGTTCGGAATCATTTGGGATACCGTTGTCATAGGTTTATTAGTTGTTGTCGTAAATCGTTCCTTGCAATTAATTCATAATTAGTCGAATTATAATAAATAGTTGAAGTAATATATATATATACATAATATACGAGTACACACCTTATGATTTTCTATTGTTTCATAATCACCAAAATAAGTTGTAATTGTCTCTGTTGTTAATGGTAGAAGATTATCTGTAATAGTTACTGGATCATTTATTGCACGTGGTGTTGTAGTTGAAATGTTTCTATTTTCAACTGTAGTTATATAATCTGAATAATCTGTTGTAATTTCATCTAAATCATCATTATCGAGAAATGGCACTTCACGAGTAAACCATTTATCTTCTTCCAATGAAGTTTGAACTATATTTTATTCGCATAGAAGCATAGAATATGAAATTTATCAAATTTTAATTTATATATACATACTATAAAGTTGATACATTGCCAATATATCATCATAATCTAAATTCGTTGATTGAGCTGGTCCTTTATAGTATGGAAACATTATTGATGCATAGATTGGTGAATGTGCTAATCCTAAACTGTGACCTAATTCATGAATTGCTACCGATAGGAAATCTACACCTAAGAAATAAAAAAAAAAAGAAATTAATTTTCCAACCACATGGGTGCATAGAACGGAACTATAATGTTACTTTTCAGTCTTTTTTTTATTACAAACACGGACATTAACATCATCTTTTTAGTCTCAATCACTCAATAAATAATAGAAACAATTAACGTACTATACCTTCTGTTAAATCTGTTGTATTTTCTTTCCAGTTTTCATCATCATCGAAATGAATATCGCCCCCATATGATTGATATTCATATGGGTAAAAAGCATGAGCTATGTTGGTTTTTTAAATTTAATATAAAAAATACAATTATTAGAATATTAATTAAAATTAATTGATTGCAATTAATAAATAGCAGACAAGTATCTGATCCATACTTTCATAAACTATATATATATATATCTAAATTTACTTGTATTACCTAAAATATTACCGGGACCATCAAATGGATAGCGATCACCATGATATTGACTGCCAAATGCAATAATTATATCTGCCGATGGATCGTATACTCTTAAAAATTTTATGTTTCCATATTGTGCCCATAAATCAAATGCTTTTCTCATATCTGAGGCAACTTTGTCTTCACCTACTTTTGGTGACCAATTTGCAATGCTAAAAAATAGTCGTTAGTGTTGTAGCAATTTGATTAAGAATTACTATTAAACGTATACGCTTCCACTCGCACAATTGTAGATAATTATGAGGCAATGATTAATAAGTGTAAATATTTTAGTAAAAAATGTATATAATATAATAATAATAATTTATTTCTATCAACATGAAGTGTTTCAGAATCTAAACATTTGATTTAGAATAATTATAATTTGACAGAGTCTTCATTAATAAAGCTATTTCTCAAGTTTGAATATGAAATTTTGAATAACACATTCGAATGATTGATTGTCCAACGCAATCATTTACCTAACGTGTGCTGTGTTAGTATTGAAATATTTAGACTTTAATAACTCAATAAATTTACTATAGTACGACAAAGCGATAATTTATATAGCCTTTCTATCATTCAATTAGACCCCACAATCCTTGCCTGTAAGATAAAATACGAGCGAAACCAATGCTGATGCAATATGCTAGTCGTTGTTTAAAAAAAAAATATTTATAAACTTACAAGTATGTAATGCTGCGTTTCTGCCAACTTTTAGATCCAATTACATATCGTTTTCTTCGATTATTTATATTATTACTAACTACATCTGATACACCACATCTTGGAGATTCCATAAGCTGAAACATTTTATATACTTTATATATAATAATTTTATTCTAAAATATTTTGACAATATTTGTAACTTTTGGCAAAACATTTACTTTTAATGTTGAATTATCTAATATTCCAGTTTCATTTATTGCACCATATTTTTGAATTTTTTTAATTGCATCAATAATTGCATCATCTCTATATAAAGATTCTGCTTCAGATGGATTCGTTTCCAAATACCCAAATTTTCTCATAAATTCTAGCTGTTAAATATTGTAAAAAAAAAAAAGTATATGTAAATATGGGTTGACCAACCTGAAGATGTTTACCGCCATTCACCACCAACGTCGCTTAGATGACAAAAACAGTTATTAACTGGTAGAACTTACGAGTTTAATATATCATATAACTCATATACTGCTACGTGCCGAAACCAAACTGAACGCGCCGCCAATCACAGAATAAAATTATATTTTATTTATTAATTATAAAATATTCATATCTGATAGACAAAATAATCTCGGTAAAAACAGATGCAAGTAGATCTTCAATAGAAACTGACCGCATTAGATAGTACTGTCATCTTATCGAGGCTCGAGAATGTTTGACTTTGTCGATTTCCACTGTTGATCACATGAAAGTCATTTTCAATATTTGTATTAATCTTTCAAATACAGAAATTTCTATACAAAATACCGATTTATGGACGCACACCACCTAATACCTATTTAACGATAGAATCTAGGACAAATCTCAGATCAATTGTTTGAATAAATCATTATTTAAATAAATATTGGCAAACTATTCTAGGTACAATAATCAAAATTCATGCCGATGAAAGCATAAATATTATATAGAAATAAATTGATGGTGTTCTGGTATTCACTTATCACTAACAAAATAATCACTTTGATGACCAACAGGTTACCTAAATCTATTAATAGCTAATCAATTCTCATGCGACACTTTTAGACTTACTTTTAACTGTCACCAACCCAGTTGGTTACTCAAGTAAGTTAAATAAAAGAACATTTAATAAGTTTAGATGTTTAAATTGTGCTCTGTTTAACCAAACATTTATAATAATTATCGCATTCCAAGCTCCTGGAAAATGGCAACGATAATTCCAATTCTTAAGCCGGTAAAACATTCTACATCCGCCAATAATTCCCGTCCTATTTCGCTACTCTATCGTATCTCTGATATTATTAACGAATATATTTATATTGAGAATTGACTTCCTGACTCAAAAATGGGTTTCAGAATAGTTTATTCCACTAGTCATGCACTCGTTAGTTTGATTATAAATGAAATTTGTAATAGAGATTTGACAATTACTGGTTGGACTTGATTTGTGAAAAGGGATCCGATATGGTAAGGGCTATACAAACTATAATATGAATGCATTGCATAATTTTACCGATCATTATATTGTAAATATTATTTATAACTTTCTAACAAAAAGAAATTTCCTAGTCCGCATCAGTTACTGTATGATCGATTCTCATTTAATTATTGAATATATCATACATCATAGATTTATCATCCATTCATGTGCGACGCCATTACAAATTAACATTTGACCGTAAAAACTATAAAACTACTTTCGATGATAAATGTTTGTGTTTTCTTTATTAGACTAGAAATATAAGTAGCAATCCTCGTATAGTAAATGATTTTTGAATTAAATTAAATTAAATTGAATTGAATTCCACTTATAAGAAACCTTAAATGTTCACAATATCTCCTTGGTTCACTCTTTACTATAAATACTATATTAAATGGCGAGTCAAGCTATTCTAGAATCTTACTGTCGACATCTTGTTGTTATTACCACGATTGCATATAAGCAATAAATTCGGTTGGACCTGGACAGCAATTCATTTGATTACGCGAAATTCAAACATGATTGTTTTGTGTTTTCTTTAATCCGAGTCAAAAGTGATAAATACGAGTATATAAATATACTTTATGCAATTGTAGCCTAGACTATAGGTCTACTAGGTCAAAAGATGTATATTATGCTCATAACAAATACTTTTATAACTAAATCATAATCATTTAAGAAGATTTTATTAAAATAATTGAAATTTTATGAATTATTGTTTCTATTTAAAAAAAAACTATACAGCATAAATAATATATAACATAGAACCTAGCAGCGATCACCCAATCTATACAAATTTATATAATTATAATCATACTTACAACTTTTGGAGCTGTTATTGGTGATTTCGTTTGAATCTGATGTCCAATTGGTATACATAATACTATGAATATTGCACAAAATAGGCAATTTAATTGAATTAATAAAAATGCAGATTTCATATCAAAAAGAAAGCAAAATACTGTACTTCCGTACGCGTTTCAATCAAATAACAGACTTACTCTATAAATTACGCTTAATATATAAACTAAATATTGCAAAAGAATATTAAAATAATCTACCATTTAAAAGGCGAAAATGATAATAATTCTTACTCGTATATATAATTTTAATCTTAAATTTACTATTTAATTATATTATTACAGGCCCTTGATATGCTGATTATATCATCATCTCGATCTGTTCACTACAACAGATGTGTATGTAAGGCGATGCTAACATGTTAACCCAAATAATTATATACAGACATTGAATTACATGATCAATATGAAATCACGTGGAGTTTATTAGTCTAACAGAACTTCGATCAGTATAATTTTTACACCCCCCAAGAGCTACATTTGTTAATTAATTGTTATAGGTTGAGCAATCCAAGATGATAGTTGTGGTTACTATATTTACTAGCGATACATATACGATTATTAAACGTTTATTCCAGTGCGTATTTCTTATATACAAATTTTTGAACCTTAACCATATTATTAGGGCTTTCGATCTATCTTCAGCACTATATTTTGAATTTCTATAGTAATTATATTGAATCAGATTCTGTATTAATAAACAACAATTGATATTTTCTAAAAATTCGACGATTTCAAAACATTTACCTAATGTAGTAATTAAAC
This sequence comes from Penthetria funebris, assembly GCA_027564355.1. Classification (NCBI taxonomy): domain Eukaryota; kingdom Metazoa; phylum Arthropoda; class Insecta; order Diptera; family Pleciidae; genus Penthetria; species Penthetria funebris. The sequence continues at coordinate 2,933 of JANSTX010054676.1, read as the reverse complement.
AATTTCTTTAGAAACATCAGGGCCTAAACGTATATACGACTTTCATATCAATTTTCATAAAAAAAATAAAAAAAATATGCAGAATATTATCAAAAACTATTTGTTCGTATATATAAACTGTCTGGGTTATTATAAGAATTTGCCTCTTTTTTAATCTTGACATTGACTGCATTTTATGATTTCCTACTACTGAGTAATGCTCTGTTCTTGATTTAATAAACTTCTTACAACTCCTTTCTTTAATAATAATTCTGTATTTTTCTAACAATAGTTTTGAGATGCAGATGTTCAAATTTATCGCCATCTCTTGGGAGGCAGTGTTCCACTTAGATGTTGTTTCATAGTAATATTTGCGATTTTAGTATCTGGTATTTTTTCAACGTGGCCTCTCCATTAACTATGTCAATATAATAGAAGCCATTCTGTTCATCGCAAATCTCAGTTTTTGATGTGATTTCATCGACAATAATAATCTCCAATCTGTGGATATTTCATTACGTTAAAGTTATTTATTGAACAGTTTAACAATTTCAGTGATTGTGTTGTACCTATCATGTTTCAGATACTCGTTTGATATATCATAAATAAATATCGGAAGATTTTCTATTTTTCAATGTTTTATGTTAATTGCTTGTTCAATCAGATATTAGTTGACATAAAAATTATTATTTTGAACTCTGTGTCTCGTATGTCTCAAATGAAACGCTTCTGTGTTGGTAAATACATTTTGATACTGATAAATTTTGAGTATATTTATTTACATGTTTCTTTCTATTTCTGAGAATGTTCCAATTATCTTTTGTCCACCATACAAATCACGTTCCATAATTACAATAACAATAATTTGTGTTATTTTGACATTAATTCTGTTACTAATGAGTTTATATTCACTGTATTCTACAGGCATTTTTAGGCTTCGGTATTTTAGGTACGTCTGCCGTTTTTCCGTTGCCAAAATCTTCTTCACTTCTTCTGTAAACCACGGTTTAATGTTGTGTTTTCCATTGATATTAACTTGCGTTTGTCCAAGCGCTTCATATGTTGCATTATTAATATTTTCTTTTAATTTGCACCATGCCTCTTCGACGATGGAATTGTTCAAGATTTTAAGTTACTCCTTTTAGAATAAAATTGTTTGTATAATACATACAAACTTAAAATTTTACATATATAACTGATATTATAATTGAAAGAATGTGTGGGAGTATATGCTTAATCGGATTACTACTTGGCGTACCTCCCATGTATATTGTGCACGATAACTTGAGATTGCATTGACATATCTCCATGAAATTATGGACGTGTCACTTTTATCTGATTTCTGAGTCTAAGTTAGAAGATGAGGAAAATTTGAGTACTCCTACAAGTACCTCCCATACAAATTTTTTACTCCTTATTTGGAGTACTCCTTCAAGTACCTCCCATAGAACCTTTTTACTCCTTTAAGATTATAATTGTTTGTATAATACATACAAACTTAAAATTTTACATATATAACTGATATTATAATTGGAAGAATGTGTGGGAGTATAAGCTTAATTGGATTACTCCTTGAAGTACTTCCTATGTATATTGTGTACGATAACTTGAGATTGCATTAACATATCTCCTTGAAATTATGCATGTGTTACTTTTATCGTATTTCTGAGCCTAAGTTAGATAATGAGGAAAATAAAGTACTCCTGCAAGTACCTCCCATACAAACTTTTTACTCCTTAATTAGAGTACTTCTTAAAGTACCTCGCATAAAAACTTTATTCCTTTTAGGATAAAATTGTTTGTATAATACATACAAACTTAATATTTTACATATGTAACTGATATTATAATTGAAAGAATGTGTGGGAGTATAAGCTTAATCGGATTACTCCTTGAAGTATCTTCCATGTATATTGTGCACGATAACTTGAGATTTCTTTGACATATCGCCATGAAATTATGTACGCGTCATTTTTATCTCATTTGTGAGCGATTGTGCGATGGTGAGAAAAATTAGAGTACTCCTTCAAGCACCTCCCATACAAACTTTATATATTATGTTGTGATCCGTTAAACAATTTCCAGGGCCTACAATAATTGGCAGCCAATTATACGTTTTTCCTGTTTTTCGAATACATTCTGCAGCCTTAGAGGATTTAGTAATTTTGAAATTATGTTGATCTTGCAGAGAATCAGCTTATTATTTGTACCTATATTACCAGAAGAAAGAGCTCTTAGCATCCAAAATTTGTGAGGGATGAAAACTTCTATTTGTTATTATGTAGTCAATAGTTGATTGTTGAACTCTGGTGTTATGCGAGGTGTATTTATGTGGATATATATGTGAGAAAAATGAATTGTTAATTCAAAATTTATTGTTAGCACAAAAATCTATCAGTGCCTCTCCATTTCTATTTAGTGTTTCTTCGATAATTCATTTTTTAATGCCATTCAATACCGAATTTCCCACCCTTACATTCATATCACCCATTATAATTATCTTGTCGTTAGATGAAAAGCTATCCAAGTTCTGCTGCAAGTCATCATAGAATGACTCCAGTTTCTTCCCGTGATTTATTTATATCCGACGTATAAGTATAGGATATATGGCATTAAATTATTACGGAATTTGAAAGATACTGTAAGTAATCTGTCACTTAGGTATTTTATATTATGTATGTTCTGTTTAAAGCGATTAAAGATACTGTAAGTAATCTGTCACTTAGGTATTTTATATTATGTATGTTCTGTTTAAAGCGATTATGCAAAAGTAAACCAACACCCGAATGAGTCCGTTGGTCCTTATCCTTGTCACTATTATGAGAATATAATAATTGTATCTTTTTGTACCAATTCCTTTCTTTCTTGTTTCAGATAAAAAAATCAATCGTATGGTGTTTCCTTTCCATTACCACACTTCTTGATCTTTATTCTTCTTCTTCTTCTTCTTCTTC
>JANSTX010054675.1:0-10819 GCA_027564355.1 Penthetria funebris | reverse complement strand
ATTATTTTTCAAAAAAAAATCTATTTTATATTTGTGCATACAAAAACAATATAATTGTTCTATACTATACTATACTATACTACTATACTATAATTAGGAAAGGGAAAACATGAATGAAAATGGAAAATTTCGGGAAAAAGAAAATCATCTACACACCCTCATGTTAAATACATTTTTTTTAAAACAAAAAAGATCAAAATCGGTGCAGTATTTTAAGATATATTTCGTAAAAACTTTTTCCATTTGTCGATTAATAATATAGATAAAAAAAATGTTTACAAGTTTATATAATTATATGTAAAATAATATGAACAATAGTTCTATTTTGACGAGAAATATTTATTAATTTCTTGGTTATATTTCAAGTGACATTTCAGTTCGTTTTTGTTGTGCATAACCACACAAAAATGCAATCCGTTTTTAGTTCGCTCCTCACCGCTTTATTTAATTCTAATGAATAAATAATCTTTTTGCTATTAGCCGACTTTTCTAACGCATTTTACTGTTATGTTTCGAAATATAATAAACCTCTACTCAGATATAGAATACACGCAAAATTAAATATAACTATTGTATTTTTAAAACCATCCAATGTAGTGAACCGTGTGAATTGCCCAAAACTCAAACATAATTCGTCGAGCAATACTTGTCAGAAAAAATTGTGGTTGTCAGTTTCGAGGAGACGAAACTGACTAAGAAATGCTCCGACTCCTGTACTGCCATTTCAATCACTAGATTCAACCAAGATCAGCCAAGTTTAATGTTGAAACCACAAATGAATGGAAAATAGTGCATTATTACATTCGATACAGGAGCAATAATAGTAAAACCAGAAATAATTGAATGAGAAAATTGGAAAGAATACCAAGAAGAATACTCATCAATAATATGTAGAGTATATATTTACAAACAAGTAAAAAAAAATTGTACATCTTGACGTGTTGCTACAAATTAAAATTAATGAATAGTTAATAAGTTTTATACATTGACTCAATATTGTGGATGAATCTATTCTGGGTTTAGTTTTAGATGCTGCCTGGAACAAGTTGACTTATAGACTTGTTCCAGGCACCATCGATAAACTTTTATTATTTGGAAATATTAAACCACTTGAACAGTAATACCAAAGAGTTAGAATGTAATGTTATTTATGAAGATGTTAAATAATTAACATGTTACATTTTTTATGTAATCTACGAAATTTATTAGGATTGTGAATTTATTATCAGCAGTTTGTGCACAATTTTTCAAATATTGCACGATCGGCATTATAAGTTGACAAAGAAACATTTCAATGTAAGTACAATTTGTTCTCAAATTAGATTCAGAAATTAGAAAGTAGAAATAAGTTGTTGAATACTTGCAGTTTAAGTAGTTAACAGACAAGTTGACCGAAGACAAGCGTTAGTAAAATTAAATCCGTTTTTTAATAGCAAAAGAGTGCTAAGGTGGTCGGCGCCGATTATTTAGCATCCGTATGTTTAATTGTAGCAAAAACCAAAGTCATTACAAATTTTGTTATTATTTACAACAATTATATTATTGTAGTGTCCGAGTACAAAATATTTAATTTCTATTCCTGAGTAAATATTTCCATCATCGTGCGTTGGAGTAACACAGCGAGAGTCAAAGATTGTTTTTATTCAAACGGGTTATGTTTCCCGTAATACGGACTAAAAGTCTCAAAGTATGTCGCAATAGTATCAACAAAAGGATAACGTTAATGGTCACAATATCAATACGTTAGTAATTATTGTTGGGTAGTCAAACACTATTGTACATGTTATTTGCTGACATTCTATAATACTAATTGTGGTGTGGTGTGGACAATACTAGAAAGTTATAGAATAACGTCTAAACTGATAAAAATTATTCGTGATCGTGATCTATATTGCGATTCAAAAATTTTGCATCGTGAATTGAACGATGTTTTCAATGTACATACGAGTGTAAAACGGGAATTATATTGTCACAGCTATTGTTCCTTCACGCCATGGACTGGTTTATGATCAAGAAGGAAACACTAACCCACATGGTATCATATAGAGTATATCCAGCAGTTGACTTGATGATCTTGAATTTGCTGATGTCGATTGTCTGCTATTGCAAAGTGAAACAGATATGAACAGCATACAACTAGATCTGAAAATTACATTCACAAACAAAAAACTTGATAAATTGATGACATGTTCCATTACGGTCAATGGTAAACAAATAGATATAGGTAGAGAACTTCACGTAATTGTAAAGATATTTAACGTATTGATGACGGTGTTGAATCAAAAATGTTTCATTATTTTTACAAAAAGCTTCACAAATGTTTGATATGCTGAATAGATTTTGGCACATACTTAAAAACTTCAGGGAAAAAAGCAACACTAAACTAGAATTTGTGGGTTACCCAAATACTAATGCGACTATTTAATGATATTATAAACATATGGACTTGATCCCAAGGTAATAAATTGGTCCAAGAACAATGTGACGAAGTATAAAGGATCTAAGTATCGGTTGAAGTATATGGTACAAAATAAAGGTGTTCACGAGAGATCGTTAGCTCCATCGGTAAGTCCATTACAACAAATCTGGATTACTGGTATGTAATAGGTGTTAACAGAGGGTAATATATCACCTATAAACTGTGTAGCTGGCTAACTATGATATAATTTATCGTTGTTTCGACTGACATCTGATATTGCATTCATATGCACTCATATGGTATAAATATCAAGATGATCACATACCTACAACAGATTCAATTTCCATCCTTATACTTAATTTTCATCATTATTATTCCTTTCTTATATTCCACCTATCATGCACTATCATCCATATTTTGCATTAGAGTTTAAAAATCTTTTTTCACATTATTCCTGCTGAACTTAAATCGCCTCATCATATATTTATATTTTCTACAGGTCAACATGTTTACTATAAACTTCTTGGTCGATATGTGTTGTTATCTTTGAACAATAAAAACATTTACATTTTATATTTAGTCATAATCTTATTGTAATAAAGTATTTTTGAAATTTAAATAATAAATATAATCAAAATTGAATTGAAGAATTAATTGTGGTAACTTTTAAGATACAACATATAATCGCCATTTGATCAAAATTCTTATGTGACAAATCATCAATAATGCACTGTGATGCATAGAACATTAAATAAATAATACAAAATGTTCATCGGAAACAGACAAATACAATTCTATTCTAATGTCACTAAACCACGATTGTGATAATGAGAAAATTACACTAGAATTGACTTCTTTGTGCGTATATCCAACAATGAAGTCAGTTTTTGACCGCATACTTCAGTCAGTTTTCCAAAATTTACTCTACACGATCGAGTTATGGTTTGAATCTAAATCTCATTTTAATTCCAATACAAAAAATATAAACTAAAAATAAATAAAATTAAATTTGTAAATTATTTTTTTAATTGCACGAAATTAGAGGTTAGGAGACCTTCACATCTGTACAGTGAATATGCAAGAGAACAATTGCAAATGACAAATTTAGACTGAAAATCTGTAATATATTTTAAGGCTATATAAAATTCATACTTACATTATTGTTTAATCTTTAAATCAAATATAAATTAGTACTAGTAGGTTCTCTTTTCAAATTTGTCCCAAAAAAATGTCAAAGTAATCTTGTTTAACGATGTGAAAAATTTATTTTAATTAATATATTGCCAATTTTAAAGCATCAACAATTCATAAAACATAACAAAATTTTATTTGATTTAAAAATAAAAATGTTTTTTTGCTTTCGCAAATGCTACACAAACACTACACCAACAACCACGGCACAGTCACACACAACAACATACGAAATATAGATTTTTCTTTAACAAATTATTCTTTTCAGATTCCTGCTCCTTCCTGATATTTCATGATAAAAACTACACACACATTTTATATAAATTTAATTGTATCTCATTAATTATAACAAGATGAATATTTGGTAAAATTTACAGTTTTCCTTATATTTTTATTCGTAAAATTTTCTACTATTTTGCTTCATTGCGTTTTTAATTTAAGCTTGGTGGAAAATATGCAAATATTCCAGAAATATTCCTAAATCTTCTCGCCACCTATGTGAAAACAATTCAACCAAAATTGTTTGCAGTTGTTAAAAATATTGTTTCTCTAATAAGAGCGACTTGTATATTAACCAAAAATTACTGTGGATTCTATGGATGTTTTCGAAAAGTCGATTTTGGCTTTGTACTTGGCGTCCGTACTTATGCCTGATCTTCCATGGCAAAATTACCAAACCCATAAAACCAGAACCGAAACCAAACAATCAATTATTCACCTTATTTTATTGCATGGATTATTCAAGTGGCTCTTTCTTTTTATTATCACATTATTTTTTAACAATTTTCCATATACTACCGTTCAGTGAATTTCAAATGAAATTTTCATATCTTTTTTCAGGAGAAAGCACTGGTATAAATATCTAAATTATAAGGAATTTAAATATTTATTGGTGCAAACAGTAAATAATAAAAATAAAAACATAACAATAAACGTAAGAATATCATTTTTAATAAATATTATTGGACGCTTTTCACTAAATTTATACAAAATATATGGTTTTTTGAATTATTTTAAATTTTGTTTTTTTCTGAATGCGGCTTAATGGTTGAATATTTTATTCGAACGTGCAAGCAGTAAAACTGGAGTTTAATTGCACAGAAAAATATTTGTTACAGTGTGCAACAAAAATCAAAAAAACAGATTAATGTGAAATTAAATTACTTATGAAACTGTTGTTCGACCAGCAATGACTTATGAAATTCTTGTTCGACCAGCAATAACTTATGAAACTGTTGTTCGATCAGCAATGACTTATGAAACTGTTGTTCGACCAGCAATGACTTATGGTTCTGAATATTGGGAAGAAATAGATTGAAAAGTAGGCGAGGAGACCCTGAATACGGAATATGGCAAGGAAGACAATGAAGAAGTAGAGGAACTGCACAGTTGTGTGTTATTGAAATACAAAGAAAGCGAAATAAGCAACCGAAATAATCATTTTCCTCACATCGTTATTTCGTTTGTCAATTTGGTGACAGTATTGAAGGAATTAACCGAATATTGGTTAGACAGGCTTTAAAATTTTTAGACAAATTTAGGGGCTCTGAAAATCTCATCCTCCGGAGGATTTTATGAATCAGTTAATCACGGAGTAAAAATCCCATTGAACTTATTTCATAGGAGGCTGGATTACTATATAATAATTCCGGTCTCTAATTATATTCTACCAACGCGTCTACGTTGATGCTAGTCTGATTTACAATATTAAACAAAACCCTGCTTGCATTCATGGTCGGCTATATATCATATTTCTTTATTTTTCTTTACTTTAATTCCTTCCCCTTAGAATTATCTATTTCAGTTCCATTATCAGTTCCACGCTCAAAATTTTATTTTTTTTGACCCAGTAGTGGAAGATGTATCTCAAGAACAACCATACAGAGTTATACAGGTTTACAAATGGAATTGTTGAAATTTTGTATTCATTAAGCAAATATATTAAGAAAACGACAGATTATACTAGGTTGCTAAGATATTAGATTCCAATTACTTTTTGAGTCTAATTTATGGCATAAGTTATATCCTAGTTACGAAATGATATGCTAAATCACATTGAATAATCGTGTGATTGTAAATGAGATATATAGGCTATAAAAGTCGAGAAATCGACAAGAAAAGTAGACTTGATTCTGAAAAAAATGGCTTGAGTTAACTTCTTTGGTTAATCTATCTATGACTGTAGATTAAAAAAAATAGTCCAAAAATGTTCTATTCGTTTGCTTGACTTCGCAATGGTCTTAATGCTGTTGTTCGAGTTTTCTTAATAATGTGACATTGTACTCCTTTTTGGCCGCTTTCCTTGATTATATTTTAATTCAGGTCTTCTCTTTGTGGATGAAAATTTTGTCAAATCATCTTGTTCCTGTTGAACATCTCCAATAATTGTTTTCACATTCATAATTTCTGTTTTACCCGTTGATAATGTATTTAATTCTTTTTCATCTTGTCTTTTGCAACGTCTGTACTTAAACATGGTCTTCTGGATAAAGATTCTACATGACCATGACTTGTACATTGCTGGTACAATTTTGCAATTTTTCCATCCATCTGGCCATTTGTCCTTCTGGTGTTCGAAAATTCAGTAATGGCGAATGATCTGTTTTCAACCATATAAGTAGACATGAAAATGTTCCCCTTTATTACTCCAAATAATTATTTACTACTGTATTGATATGGTCTGTGCAAAACCTACCAGACCTGAAACCTGTCTGTTTCTTTCGAATCCCGTTTGTAAACTGAACTGATCATGTCTGTGAAATCCAATATTGACGATCAAAACATAACTGGTCTGTTCTCATTGCAGAACATGGTGACGATTTGCAACGTCTATTATTTGCATTTAAACAAGATGCTGAAAGCAATTAACATGGTAGACCTGAGTTCCAATCACATTATAGACAAAATTTATTTAAAATTAATTAAATGCTGTGATTTAATTTTGGTTGACAAACCCCGTTCGATATAAAATATGATAAGAATATAAGTGCACATTCTGAGTACCGTAATCAGTAAAGTGCATATAAAAAGGTCAATAAGGCATAAGTGAACAAGTGTACTGTAATCTAAAAAGCGGTTATTAAGATGTTACTGTAGAAGTTCGGAACCAAACTAGCAAGGATGCATCAATATCTGGATGCCTTCATAACCTCATTTGAAAAAACAAGTTCATGTTACTAGAAAGCAAAGTACGAATTTATAAAACACGCTTTAGATCTATTTTAACTTATGCTGTGGAAACCCGCAGAGATACCTACAAGACTAAACTACTTATGAAGACAATAGAAATGAAACTCTTACATACTATCACCGGTCATTCACTCAGAGATAGAATCAGATGTGATTATATCCGAAATGAATGTCAAATTCAAGATATAGTAAGTTGGAAAAGAAACAGAAGACGTTATTGGAGAGACCATGTTGAAAAAGTGCCAAATAATAGAATCACAATTATTGTAATGAAACAACACCCAGGTGGCACACGGCCTATAGGAAGACCTCCGAAGAGATGGCAAGAAAGCTGGTTATCCCCATCACAAAACTAAATTGTTAAAAAAATCTAACGACAGAGGAAGAAGAAGATAATTGATCGTAACCCAGATATCTGGGAAAGTAGTAGGATGGAAATAAGATTCTTTGACTTCCACTATAGCTATCAATTCAACAGTCAATTAGAAAGGCATAGAAAATACTTAATTGGTACATGTATTCAGAATTTGTAACGAGGCAAAAGCTCTCCCTGATGGCTATTTGCATAGTACTAATTCTAAAATGAAAAATTGGTGGAGTAGTGTTTAACAACGAAGATCCATACAGTCCTGAATTCACATTAAATATAAGAGAAAGGTGCTCTATGTAGGTGCTGGAGATACTATGAAAGCATAGGACAAGGCGACTAACTACCAATATGAATCGCCACCCAAACCATCATTAACTTAATCATTGAAATATTATACAACTTGTGTTAACGGTAGTACTGCAAGATTGTTTGATTTCGATATAGACAAACGGAATTTTCGACTATCTTCGAGGTTACTCAACCCACCCAGTATCACACAGTATCACCGGAAACTCGATATGCACGTCATCAAGACTAAAAATATCGCGTTAATGTCTTGTTTGTCGACTGGTTTAAAAAAACATCTCAACAACAAACTTGTTAACAGGATATAGCTTTGTACAACACTGAAATGTTCAAATGTATAACCAAATTATTATAATTTACTGCATATTTCCAGTTACTATATTTCAATTATAGTTATCTTGTGCGGCAAAGTTCCATCGTTGTGCCGCACTCACCCAAGTGGTGAACAGTTTAAGATAACATAACAATGACTTTGCTGCGTTATTTTGAAACTATAGTTTTTCTGTCATAGTTAACTGAGTAAACCTTTACCTCAGTAAAATTTACTTCATATGTGTCGTTCTTTTATTAACTATAGTTGATTTGTTAACGTAACTTGATGCATAGATTAAGAATTTCACATAAAATAATGAATTTCTGTTAATTCTTAAATTTAAATGTGTAATCACTTTATGTATAAAATAAAATAAAGTTTTGTATATAACCAAACATATTTTTCAATATGTTTACATATTTCACTATTAACAGTAAAACGTAGCTGTTGTTAAGGAGAAAAAAACGATAATTGTGACATCACATATAAAATTTACTTTATTGAGGCTATAGTTAGCTAATGAGCCCGACACTGTTTATATAAAGAAGTTTCATTGATGTCTTTAAACTGTAAATATGATTGAATTTTTAGTATAACCGTTTGGATTGTTTCCAATGTTGACACTGCAGTCTTAATTGTTAAAAAAAAACTTACATACAAAAGTGATTCTATATTTTATATTTAGTTTTAAATATTCATATTTGAAAATGGTATTTCTTCTGCAGGTTTCCCATTAGCAATAACCCATATTGATCCACTATTAGCAGATTTAATTATAGATATTAGGCCTTTGGCTACGAATTCCATTCTAATGTGATAAAAACAGATATCAATTACAATTAAAATCTAAATCATATAATACTCAAATTATACTTTTGTGGTATTACACCTTTCATGTCGAGCTGCCATGCTTTTTCGTGAATAGGTGATTTAAATCGATTACTATGAGAAGATGATGAAACACTTGTTTCCATTGGTCCAGGACAATAAGCAATTACACGAACACCAGTTAAATTATAATGATATGAATCCTGCATTTTAAATATAATATTAATGTAGCTGAGTAAATATTGTAACTGAACTATTTTTCTGTGCATAATATTGAGCATAATTAAAATTAACTCCTAAAACTTACTCCACATGATCTAGTTAAACCAAGTACAGCATGTTTTGTTGCAGTATAAATTGGTGTAGATATCTGGGGTCGAGCACTCACCGCTGAACCAATATTAATAACAACTCCTCCTTTACCACTTTTATCTTTTCCCATAAACTGCTGAGCGAGAAGTGTTCCTCTTATGGTACCATTCTTGTGAAAATATAGAAAATTGTTAACTAAATGTAAATATTAATATAGAAAACGTTACAAGGTTGACATCGACTTCTAACTCCCAAAATTTATCATTCATGATTTCAGCATTATTTATAACAATGTTAATGCTATCAAATTCAGAAAGTGTCATTAGAAATGCTTCTTCATATTGAACATAATCTGTAACATCACAATGACAAAATAAAACTTTATCTTTCCCATAGAATGCTCCTAATTCTTGACAAGCATTTTCTCCAGCATCAGAATCTAGGTCACATATTGAAACCTAAAAACCAAAACCATGTTATATTATTTATGAATTTCTTTTCCTATGAAGTAATAATATAATTAATAATACTCAACCTTAGCACCAAGTCGTAATAAAGCTTCACAAAATGCTCTGCCTAACCCAGTTGCTCCACCCGTTACTAGAGCCACTTTATTGGTTAAGTCGTCCATTCGAAATTATATCTATTGACGAAAATAATTACTTTTATAAGTTTATTAATTAAAGATAGAAAATGTATATGTAATTAGCAAAGACGCCAATTTCATCTCTATCGCGAATATTAATCCGAAATATAAAACAATCTGTACCGGATTGTTTATTGGCGTCGAATCAACATATGATTCTAAAACCTGAAACGAACACTCATCTTGAATTCTAAATGGCGAGATTCTCATAAATATTCCCATAGATTCATGATTAGGTATCAGTCAAACAATAGTTATCGATTACTTAGACTCCAGAGAAAAGATATACATTCAGTTTATTAAAATAACTGTGCTTTTATTGATGAACACATAAAAATTCAAATAAATTACAAGAGTTCTGATAATAAAATCAGCTAGAAACTTTGTGAAGCAACAACAAACTAAGTGATTACTACCATATTACACATCTTTCTAGACGTTCAGTTTGGTATATAGAAATCTGATTATATATCCAGTTACCTACAGGATTAGTCAGATTTCAGTGAAAAGGAAATTGATGAAGATTGCTCAAGCCTTTGCGAGCATTAAAACGAAGACCAAATTTAAGTAAGAAGAGTGAGTTGGTTAGTTGATATTATTATTAATTATTGCAGAAATGTACAATGAGTCCACATTTGGTAAGGATTTCCGATTGCAATTAATTAAATAAACATGACCACGAAGGAGATTAACCATGTTTATAACCAACCATAACATCTACAACAGTAACAACATTCAAACCAAAAGCATGCAACGTTTCAACGTCTTGGAAAAAGTATCGTCTTCAATTTAATGTAGTTGCTAAAGTTAATGGTTGGAATGATGCATCAAAGGCAACATATTTTGCAGCACAATTAAATTGACCAGCTTTAACAGTTTTAACAAGCGACGAGAGATTACGTGCATTAGAAAATAGATTTCATAACGGCAGTCGAAGAGATTAAAAGCATGCAGAGCTACGAGATAGAATACAGAGCAAGAAGGAGACTCTAGATGAATCATGATTGACTTTAAAAGATTGCTTTTACAAATTGCAAAAGAGAAACAATCAGTAGAGTTTCAATGAACCAATTATGGATGGCATATATGATGAAGCTATTTTATTTTAATTTTGAGATGCGGATGTGCAACTTTTTCGCCATCTCTTCGGAGTCCTACCTATTGGCCATGTGCCACCTGGGTGTTCTTTTCTTGCAATATTTGCGATGCTGTTTTCTGGCATTCTTACAACGTGGTCTCTCCAGT